>LNAC01001644.1:0-100837 GCA_002007465.1 Ailurus styani
GGGTGAATTCCTGGGACCTGATGATAATCGGTCTCCTACTCCTCCGCCATCTTGCCGCTTGCCTGCATGGAGGGTTTTATAGATTTTTGATTTTATAAATATATCACTACTTTTGTCTTTTGGATGACTTTGATTTGTTCTCATTATTTTTGTTGGGCATCAGGGGATGCAATCAGGGGTGCAACATTGCCAGAAACAAGGGAGATCATTCTTCCTCACAGTCTCTGAGGGGTACCTGCCTTATTTTCCCTCACTCTTTGTGATTCCACTTCTTAAACAAATTTCTCCTTTCTTTCTCCCTTCCTTTCTCCCTCCCTCCCTTCCTTCCTTCCTTCCTTCCTTCCTTCCTTCCTTCCTTCCTTTCTCTTTCTTTCTTTCTTTCTTTCTTTCTTTCTTTCTTTCTTTCTTTCTTTCTTTCTTTCTTTCTTTCTTTCTTTCTTTCTTTCTTTCTTTCTTCCTTAGTGTCCATGAAATACACAGAAAATGCCCATGCCAATACGAAGCCCCAAATCTATTTGTCCATGAGAGGAGTAGAAATTGGATTTACTGGAAGCCATTTCTGCACTTTGCAGGGGGAAGACCACTGGCCTGGCCTACTTGGGTTGAATCCATTCCTGGTATAATCAAGATGGCGAGGCTGAGAAAGACAGGGGAATAACACAACCCAGGAGGCCTTGGTGTCCTGTGTGTGTATGGCTTGTGGAATGTGAGCAGTCCCCACCACAAGGGGCCGGGACTCATAAATCCCAGGGTGACACAACACAGTGGCCAGAACTTGATCAAGAGAGGCCACTAAGAAGGGGAGCTGGTTCAATTCATGAGATGACTTTGCAACACAATGAATATAGTGGGAGAGGCAGTGTGGACAAGGAAGTCCCTGTGCCTGGAGGGTTCAGAGGCCACTCCCCCCTCAGCATGTCTGACAGTGTCTGTCCTCAGTCTGCCTCGTGCTCATTCTCCTTGTAGCACTGGCTTTGCATTTTTGACTTGAACATTGGAAACAAGTACCTTCCTCAGGGCCTTTGCACTGGCCATTCCCTCTGCCAGGCACACACTTCCACACAACAATGAAAATAGAACGTACTTTTCAATCTCTGATTTCTCCCTGTTTCCTTTTTATTCCTAGCACCCCTCACCATCTGCAAAGGTATGTAATTCGCTTATTTGCTTATACATTCTTTCTCCATCACTTTAGGGACTTTTGTTCTTAAGTAGCCTAGGCTCATTGCTTAGATAGTGCCTGAAACACCATCAGCAGTCATTTTATATTCCTGAAATATTTGAAGAATTTCTTAGTAAAACTATAAAATACATGATTTCTTAGGAAAGAAGGTAATTAAAAAAAATACCAGAAGTGGCAGAGGAGATCCTCTAAAGGGGACAATATCCACATACAACTTATTAAAAATTTTGTTCAAAGGACATCTGTTTGGCTAGATCCAATGAGCACCTGACTCTTGATCTCAGTGCAGGTTTTTTTTTTTTAAAGATTTTATTTATTTACTTCAGAGAAAGAGCAAGAGAGAGAGAGAGAGAGGAGAGAGAGAGCATGAGCCAAGGGTGGGGGAGGGAGAAGCAGACTCCCCACTGTGCAGGAAGCCTCAAACAGGGCTTGGTCCAGAACCCTGGGAACAGGACCAGAACTGAAGGTAAAAGCTTAACTGACTGAGCCACCCAGGCACCCCCATCTCATCTCTTACCTAGAATCTTGAGTATAAGAACCACGTTGGGCTCCATGCCCGGGATGAAACCCACTTAAAAACAAAACAAAAATAAACAAATAAATAAAAAATAAACAAAATTAAAAGTATGTCTGGACTGAAAATTATAAAATGTAGCATTTCAAATCTGTGAGCAATGCAAGTTTGTGTGAATATCAGTTGTTATTTCCCTCTTTTCCAGAAGTCACATCCACCACATGGAACCAGAAAATGATACACAAATTTCTGCATTTTTTCTCCTGGGGTTTTCAGAGAAACCAGAACTGCAGCCGCTCATTTTTGGGCTTTTCCTCTCCATGTACCTGATCACTGTGTTTGGAAACTTGCTTATCATTCTAGTCATCAGCTCTGACTCCCACCTCCACACCCCCATGTACTTCTTCCTGGCCAACCTGTCCTTTGTAGACATCTGTTTCACCTCCACCACCATCCCCAAGATGCTGTGGAACATCCAGACTCAGAGCCAAGCCATACCCTACACAGGCTGCGTTACTCAGATTTATTTCCTCATACTCTTTGCTGTGTTGGACGTCTTTCTCCTGAGTGTGATGGCCTATGACAGGTTTGTGGCCATCTGTCACCCCCTGCACTACACAGTCATCATGAATCCCCGACTCTGTGGACTGCTGGTTCTGATGTCCTGGGTCATATGTATCCTGAATTCCTTGCTACAAAGTTTAATGATGTTGCAGCTTTCCTTCTGTTCACACTTGTATATCCCCCACTTTTTCTGTGAACTCAATGAGATGGTCCAACTTGCCTGTTCTGACACCTTTCTGAATAACGTGGTGATGTATTTTGCAGCTGTCCTCCTGGGTGGTGGTCCTTTTGCTGGGATCCTTTACTCGTATTCAAAGATAGTTTCCTCCATACGTAGAATCTCATCAGCTCAGGGCAAGTATAAAGCATTTTCCACCTGTGCATCTCACCTTTCTGTTGTCTGTTTATTTTACTGTACAATGCTTGGTGTGTACCTTAGCTCTGCTGCTACCCAGAGCTCCCATGCAAGTGCAGTGGCCTCAGTGATGTACACGGTGGTCACGCCCATGCTGAACCCCTTCATCTACAGCCTGAGGAATAGAGACATAAAAAGGGGTCTGAAAAGAATCATTGGGGTTCCAGTTATGTGAGGGCCAATCATCCTGGGGCTGAAGAAATGCCCATGATTGTAGAGCTCACAGCCTCAGAGTCAGGAACTGCAATTCTTTGATCAAGCTGTGGAAGTAGAATTGGCTCCTTCCATTTATTTCCTGGATTTTCCATTTGTTTGAATTCAACTGTCTTCATAGATTTAAGTACTCACTTTTTAAGCCTCTGATCTTCCTAATTTACAGACAAAGTCCTCTTTCTCCATTTTGAAAGAATCCTGATGTTTTTCCCAACCATGGATCACAAAATGGATCACATGTTGGATTTCCTAATGACTTTTACCATGCCACGTAAATGTCCTCTAGCTTTCTTAAATCACAATCACGAGTTGTACTCTTCATTTGGAAGTAACTAAACTTGGCCACTAAGCTCTTCACATAACCTTATTGTGCAGGAAAAGACAAAACCCCAGTTTCACCCGTAGTCTGTCCATCTTTTACATCACTAATTTCACTCTTCTTCCTGATAACGTGGACTCTAACAATGTTCCCTTTATGTCTCAGGCTACTGACAGGGATGCTCAGGCAGGAAAGTCTAGGCAATCCTCTGTGCTCCTGTGCTTGTGAACTTTCCCACAGAGGCTTCCCAGACCAGAGCTTCTGCTGTGACTGCACTGGCCTTGGGTTCTTACTGTGATTACAAGACATGCCTCAGCAATGCCCATCAGAGAAGTCTAACCCACAGGTCCTGGAGGGTATAAAGGATGGCCAAAGGCTTTTGGAGAGGTTTCAAATGGGGAGAGACACATTAAGAGGGAGCGAGAGAATGAGCTCCCTTGTGGGTTATGCCTTTATTAGTGTCCATGGGCAGAGTGGTTAGGGATTCACGGGTTTATCCTTCTGTAGAATTTTATATCCTTCTGTAGACATTGGGTGCTGAAGGAAAAATTAGGGTCACTCATGTGTCAGCACGGAGGTTACCCTGGGCCTTCTGAAGAGGTACTTCATGGATGGGGCCATTTGAGTTATTCTCTGGTAGTTGTGTCCTAACTGATAATATATTTATTCACCATGGTTGTCTTTGAAATGGATGCCTCAGAAATCTGATGCTGGATATGAAGCACTTACTCTACAAACATGTTCCTGTGTTTCCTAACCAGTCCCCTGCTTTTACTCTGTGATTTCGCTCATGTCCAGGGAGCCTACCACAGTTCCTGGCAAGCACTGATTAGGAAACATATCTCTACCCATGAAATCCACATGGAAAGGCAAATTTGAATAAATAGATGAGCCTCATATGTTCTTAGTGTCATGGTGATCATAAATATGATGAAATGAAATTTCAAAATCCTCATTTGTTTCGTTCTTTTCGCTTTTTCTTTCTTTCTTTTTTTTAACATCAGAGTTCATGGTGTGGATCATTTATTGAAGCATGGAAGATTGGCATCCACACCTGAGGGAGTTTATGTATTCATTGAGGTGAAGAGTTGGTTAGTGTCTTATATGTTTTATCACTGAATTATCTTGTTCTTACTTTAAAACTTCCACTGCTTACCTGCTAATATGACTCTCTCTATGGAACAGGAAATGACTCCCTTTCCTAATATTGGCCACAGATGCTGAGGGATGGGGAATGAACAGTATCAGAATCATCTATTTTGTAGCCCCTTCCTGCTCAGTAATCTCTTCCCCTGCATTACTAGCAGATGCTTCACAGAGGAGCTGAATGTCCTGCTGGTCCTGTGTTTCGGGGTCACCAGTTCTTCTGCACAAATGTGCATGTCCTTCAAATTCTCCTAGTGACATGGGAGGGATCCCACGTATAGTCACTGTTATAAAGTCATCAGAAATAAACTTGAATAACAGAGTGATGGTGACTGCTCTCTTCATTTGTCAGATCATATGTCACACAGAAAAAACAGCACATATTCTAATTGTCTCACGTCTGTTCACTTGGATTGCTGTGTCAGTCAGCTCTCGCTGTGTAACAGACTGTCATTGTCAAGTATTATGATGTGGGATATCATTATGATGTGGTCCCCAGGCACAAAGGTTAAGGGAAAACTTGAGCCATTTTATGATGCACAGATGTGCTTTTATTATAACAAGGGTCAGGACCCATGGACAGAAAGAGGTTCATGGGACTGTGAGGATGACTGGTTATATACTTTTGAGTTTATGGAGGGAGGCGGTAGAGTTAATGTAACTTTCTAAAGGATCTGTATATACTCATTTGTGAGGTTTACAAGATCTTAGAGGTCGTTATTTTCAAGATAAGCTTCATTTTAGTTTCTAATGAAACACCAACACTAAGGCAGCCACAAGTTCCTGGAGGAATGTCATCCTCTGCATGTCTTAGGGATTCATCAAGGGCTGTAAGTTGTAAGGAGATTGACTTTTAGCTATATTTCTCTTGCCTTTGTTCTCCGTAATACCTTTGCAATCAAATAGCATTATATTCTGGGAAGCATTTGTGATCTCTGCTGGGATCTTCATGGGTCTGGAATCAAGTGTGAAATTTTACAATGAATTTCCTTTTTTTAAGAAAATGTTATTATTTTTTATTATGTTATGTTAGTCACCAAACAGTACATCATTATTTTTTGATGTAGTGTTCCAAGAGTCATTGCTTATGTATATTAATATGTATATTATGTATATTATTGTATACATATAACACCTAGTGCTCCGTGCAATATGTGTCCTCCTTAATTCCCAACACCGGGCCAAGCCATCTCCTCACTCCCCTGCCCTCTAAAACCCGCAGTTTCTTTCTCAGAGACCACAGTCTCTCAAGATTCTTCTCCTCCTCTGCCAATTTCCCCTCTTAATTTTCCCCTTCTTTCTCCTAATGTCCTCCAGCCTATTCCTTATGTTCCACAAGTAAATGAAGCCAATGATAATTGACTTTCTCTTCCTGACTTATTTCACTGAGCATAATCTCCTCCAGTTTTACCATGTTAATGCAAAAGTTGGATAGTCATCCTTTCTGATGGCTGAGTAATATTCCATTGTATATATGGACCGCATCTTCTTTTTTTTTTTAATTTTATTTTTATTCTTTGCCCAAGGGGTACAGGTCTGTGAATCATCAGGCTTACATCTTTCACAGCATTCACAAAAGCACAAACCCTCCCCAATTGGACCGCATCTTCTTTATCCATTCATTTCTTGAAGGGCATTTCAACTCTTTCCAATTTGGCTCCTGTGGACACTGCTGCTATGAACACTGGGGTGCGTACAGCCTTACTTTTCACTAAATCTGTAGCTTTGGTGTAAATATCCAGGAGTGCAATTGCTGGGTCATAGGGTAGGTCTATTTTTAATTTTTTAAGGAACCTCCACCCTGTTTTCCAAAGTAGCTGCACCAACTTGCATTCTCACCAAGAGTGTAAGAGGGTTCCTCTTTCTCCACATCTTCTCCAACATTTGTTGTTTCTTGCTTTGTTATTTTTGACCATTTTAACTGGTGTAAGGTAACATCTCAATAAGGTTTTGATTTGACTTTCCCTGTTGGCTAATGATGACCCTCAACTCTATGGTCAAATAATTTTCAACAAAGCAGGAAAAACTATCCAATGGAAAAAAGACAGTCTCTTCCATAAATGGCGCTTGGATAATTGGATAGCTATATACAGATGAATGAAACTTGACCATTATCTTACATCATACACAAAGATAAACTTGAGGATGAAAGACCTCAGTGTGAGACAGGAATCCATCAAAATCCTAGAGGAGAACAAAGGCAGAAACCTCTTCCGACATCAGCCACAACAACTTCTTTAAAGACACGTCTCCAAAGGCAAAGGAAAGAAAAGTGAAAATGAACTTTTGGGACTTCTTCAAGATAAAAAGCTTCTGCACAGCAAAGGAAACTGTCAACACAACAAAGACAACCCGCAGAATGGGAGAAGATATTTGCAAATGACACTACAGACAAAGGGCTGATATCCCTATAAGATCTATAAAGAATATCTCAAACTCCACACCCAAAAATCAAATAGTGAAGTAAAAAAATAGGCAGAAGACATGAACAGATACTTCTCCAATGAAGACATACGAATGGCTAACAGACACATGAAACAATGTTCATCATCATTAGTCATCAGAGAAATCCAAATCAAAACCACATTGAGATGTCATCTCCATTGAATTTCTAAATCTCATCCATGGTTATTATATGTGGCTGCAGTGCTCTTCTGTGTCAGTTCATTTATGGTTTTATTACCTCATTTCTATATGTAAGGTATTCTTTTATTTATGAGTTAAATGAACTTTTATGATTTGTTTGAATTTCATCCCACTGTTCCTACATCCATAGTTACTATTTGCTTTCCTTTGCTTGTAGAAGAGCTCTCTCCCAAACCTTCAACAGAGAGTCAGGCACCTGTGCTCTAGACCTTACCCTTGGCCTTGCACCATAGATATTTTCACACATAATTAAATCACTGGAGGATAATGACACACAATTAACTGTATATTTAGAGTGTACAATTTGATGAATGAAAGAAGAATCATGAAAATGGAGAATACACAATGCAAGTTTCCATCTGTGTATAATTTAAGACTTTATACCAGCATTAACCATTTTGTTAGGTAATTTTTAAAAATTTTAGCTCCCTGAGCCTCTCTTTCCTTATTTCCTTATTTCTGAAGGCAGTGTGAAATGTTAAACATAACTTTATATGAATCTTGTAAGAAAAGATTGAAATGGGTGGACATTACATTTTTGCTCCAAAGAAAAGGTGTAGTTGTATCTTGTGTGTGTGTGTATTTGTATACATTTTTCTTTCAAATAAGCACAGTCCCCACTTGTGTTTATACACAGAGATGATCTATTATTTTGTCTTTTATGTTGAAAGAAAACTTGAGGGAGAGTTGGAGAGGATAGCACTAAAAAGGATGAATGGTTGAATCAACATGAAATAAAAGGATGCAAAATGGGGGCCCAAAATTTCAAATTACAATAGGTGACTTTAACTTTGATGATGAGTTCCTTTCCTATGTCACTGCTCAAAGGCCTCAGAATCAGACCACACTCACATTTAAGCCAGGAGGAATTTGCTGTAGCAGCTGATGGAGAAAAATATCTCTAAATAGATTTAATATTTTTTCTACTTAATGTGGGCTCTTAAAATGCATTTGCCCTTAGCCAAGGGAAGCTGCTGAGTGCATTGAGAGGCTTAAATTCAGTTCCCTCAAATAATTTTACTGACTATGTCCATATGAGATTCTTCCTGTTGCTGTAAAATATCCCCACACTTGTTGCTTAAAACAAACACATACATGCTCTTATAGTTCTGGAGGCAGAAGCTTGGAAGGAGTCTCATTCAGCTAATAGCAAGATGTCTGCAGGATTGAGGTCCTGGAGGTTCAAGGGAGAACCTCTGTCCTTTCCAATTCCAGTCTCTCTTGCTGGCTGCCTACATTCCCAGGCTCCTGGTTCTTCCTCCACCTTCAGAGCCAACAGGGCAGGATTTTCAAAGTCTCTCTGACACCACGTCTTTTGTTCCCCTTGTTAACATTTGGAGGACCTCTGTGACTACCTTCGTTCCACCTGGACAATCATGGCTAATCTCTTTATCTTAATGGTAGCTAATAGCAACCCTGTTTAATGGGCCTTTTTTTAAGATTTTATTTATTTATTTGACAGAGAGAGAGAGAGAGAGAGAGAGAGAGATCGATCACAAGTAGGCAGAGAGATAGGCAGAGAGAGAGAGAGGAGGAAGCAGGCTCCCCGCTGAGCAGGGAGCCCGATGCGGGCCTCAATCCCAGAACCCTGAGATCATGACCTGAGCCGAAGGCAGAGGCTTTAACCCACTGAGCCACCCAGGCGCCCTTAATGGGCCATCTTATTCCTTCTTTGCTGTAACAAAGAGCACATTGAAGGTACTGGGGATTAGGATGTGACATATTTGGGAGGGCTTTCTTCTGCCTTCTACGAAGTCTTCTTCAGAAGTGTATTATTTTGTGTCACTCATGAAAGCAATAAACATGGAATTGACACAGCCCCAAGAATGAATGAATACACCATTGAGGGAAACAAAGGCAAGAGACATGTAGCTTAATTAAATCTCCTTACAGCTTGCAACCAACTGATAGATACCCGAAACATTCAGAGTGACATTCCTCAAGGAACTCATGGCTGTCTCCATGCCTAACATTCTGTTTTATTAAAGACCAAAGTAAGCTTAATAGCAGCAAGTCCCTCAAGGTTCTGAAAGCCTTATTTTGAAATCCTTAGAGCCTTACGTGATCTCTAAAATTCACTGACTGAAAAGTATCTAATCACTCACTCCTCATAATCCTAGTGCAGCTCTTTCTGCCCACAGGACCTGTCCCCATGCTATAACAAAATCGCATTTTTGCACCCTAAAACCTTTCAAGAATTCTCTCTTGACTATTGGGCTTGATGATTCCCCCATCATATACTATTCCTTCAAAATTACATGCAATGACAGATTTGGGTACAGAACACTTAAAACCACCAATACCCTCTCTAACACAGGAATGCAGCCTTGCTAATTGAGGAATTGTCCAGAGACCAGGACCCCAACATCCACATCGCCTGGGAGCTTGTCAGAAATGCAGAATCACTGGGCCACCCAGGACCTGTGATCAGATCCTGCATTTGTAGTAGGATCCATGTGCATTCACAGGCACACTGAAGTGGGAGAGATGCTGGTCTAGATGGATTTCTAACCTTTCATGGTTGACATTTGTGGCAGGATAATAATATTTTGGGGCTGCTTTCCTTTGCATGGTAGGTATTCAGCAGCATCCCTTCAGATAATGCCAGACATCCCCAGAGGAAAATTCATTTCTGGTTAAGAACCATTGCCCCAGACCTTGAGAACTGGAAGCATCCTGACAGAATGACACTCAAGGCCCACCCATACTCAGATATTCAATGTGAAAAGATCACTGGATGGCGCCAAAGACTATTTCTACAATATAGATTGGAGCTCATAAATGTACATTCTCAGGGATAAGATGTTCAGAAAAATTAAGTCAAGCCATCCATATGACATGTGAAGCTCATGTTAGAGTACTTAAAAAGATATAAACATATCTTATAATTCTTAAACGTTTTACTATTTTTTAATATTTATTTATTTATTTATTTGCCCCAGGGGTACAGGTCTGTGAATCATCAGGCTTACACCTTTCACAGCATTCACCAAAGCGCAAACCCTCCCCAATGTCCATAACCCATTTAAACATTTTATAATAAGGGAGTAAATGACAGCTCTTGTACAAAGTAAGAAATTCCTATTTTTTTATTTTATTTTTTCTGTGATCCAAGATTCATTGTTGATGCACCACACCCAGTTCTCCATTCAATATGTGCCCTCCTTAATACTCACCACCAGGCTCACCCATCCCCCATCCCCCCTCCCCTTCATAACCCTCGGTTTGTTTCTCAGAGTCCACAGTCTCTCATGGTTCCTCTCCCCTTCCGATTTACCCCAATTCACTTTTCCTTTCCTTCTCCTAGAGTCCTCCATTTTATTCCTTATGTTCTACAAGTCAGTGAAACCATATGATACATAAGAAATTTCCAATTGTAATGGCAAACATGTCTTGAATCCAATGTGTTCAGTGGCCAAGGTTTATTATCAGAAGAACCTGCTTCTCTGCCTTATTGAAAAGAAGAATAGACCCTGTCTGGAGACACCAGGCATGGGTCCCCATCACATGTCAATGATTTGATGATAAAGAGACCTAATCCAGGTGTGGGCCTCCACTTTAGACTTGGAGACAATTATAACTCGCAGCTGAAATAAAGTGCTAGAGAATTCACACATCAGGAAGGGAGCAAGTTCAAGGAAAGGGAGTAAAACAAACAAAAGAACTGGATTCACTTGACTGCTAACCTAGTCTTGTGGGAACTGAGATTCACTAGGAAAAACATACTTTCTGCCCAGAGGACTTTTCCACTTGGGAATCATGTGCTTAGAGCTTGGAGTCACGAAAGGGAAACGTGCCTAATGAGCAGACACAGGGAGTTGTAAATACCTTCTTGTTTCCAGGCCATCAGCCCTGGCAACCTTGGATGGGAAAGGCCATGCTTCTGTCTATTTGTTCCAAGTTCTAATTCTGGTTGGGGGTCAATGTTTCACTCCTTCTTGCTGCCTCGGATGAGGACAGAGCTTGAGTCACTATTATCTGTCATCCAGCAAGGAATTCAGACTTCCTCAAGGACCCCTTCCTGCCAGACACCCCAGCTGGGTGAGTCCAACATCCCAGGGGATCATGGATGACAGGGTCAGAGAATGGAAGTCAAGAACTTTGATCCATTACCACTTGAGAGCCAGTTCAACTTAGCACTGAACAAGTGATAACTGTGTTTGTTGGTTTGCTTGATTAAATAATGCATTTATTCGGTATGAATGTCAATTTTACAGAGTGACTGCTACTCACACTTTTGAAGGTCTCTCATATTCTTTTTCATTAAATTGCTATTATAGCAAAGCTAGAAAAAGTATGTTGAGATTGTTAAACTCAATGTGTATTTCTCATTGGGTGTGATTTTTGTCCCCTGGGGGTCATTGATGACCCTTGCCTTGTCGTAAATGTCCATATACACTGAGACCTAATTTCTGACATTAATAAATAAAAACTGAGCATCTGCCATGGGCCAGAATATTCTAGGAACATTTCATATTGTATTCTTTCATGTCTCAGCCTTCCACAATTTAATTATTAATCAAGGTTGATATCACTAATTATTGCTATTTTAAATGTATTTCAGCTCATTTTGATTTTTCATAGAATTTTGCTTATAGCAGTTGTTCGTGCTACTCATTTTAACCTGGTTTTGAGATCCCTTCATTCTTTTCATTCTATGACTTTTCATATTTTAGGTCTTTTTATGTTGGACACATGCATTCACATGACTTGGTGAAAGAAAAAGTGAGGGACGAAGGTGAAGTCCATGTACTTTTGAATCATGTATCATAACAATGAGGACAGAGCACAGTGAAATAAATGTGTGTATGACATGATATCTTCAGACAAAATCATATGAAGCAAATTATTGAGTATGAAAAGTTAGAATTGTCATGGTGTGGGCGGGATTTACAGTGTATGCCCTGGGAACCATTATGTACATTGGATGAAATCCAGTTAGACGATTAGTGGTGCCCATTGGATTTGTCAAAAGAGAGATCAATACCCAAAGCCCAAGGATATCAATAAAAGATGCCACATACGAGAAGGGAGAAAGGGGCTAACCTCATCCTCTATCAGACCACACAGCAATGAATCAGCCAAATAATGGTGCAGGAGGTACAGGAAAAATAAATCTTCTACGCTTCCTATAAAAATGTCCACCTTTTGTTGTATTGTGTACACTTCCTTTGGTGAAGTACTGTTTTATCCATTTTTTTCATTTTTGGGAGTGCACACTATAAATATGTGTATTTCTTAGTATTTATATATGTTCTTTGTCTAAGGGAGGCTTTTTACAATCTTATTTTTAAAGTTTCATTTATTTTTTTGAGAGAGAGAGAGATCACAAGAGAGAGCACAAACAGGGGGCGAGGAGACGGAGAAGCAGAGAGAGGGAGAGGCAGGCTCCCCACTGAGCAGGGAGCCAGATGTGGGGCCCTATCCCAAGACCCCAGATCATGACCTAAGCCAAAGGCAGACGTTTAACTGATTGAGCCACTGAGGCAGCCTGGCCACAAGAGGCTTAAGAATTGGCATTTCCATATTTTGTGGGGGGAATATCACTGGACTGGCCTACTTGGGTTAGATCCATTCCTGGCATAACCGGGATGGCAGGGCTGAGAAAGACAAGGGAATAACACAGCCCAGGGGACCATGGTGTCCTTTGTGTGTGTGACTTTAGGCTGTAAGCAGTCCCCACAACAGGGCGCCAGGACTCATAAATCCCAGGGTGACACAACACAGGGGCCAGAACTTGATCAAGAGAGGCCACTAAGAAGGGGAGCTGGTTCAATTCATGAGATGGCTTTGCAACACAATGAATATAGTGGGAGAAGCGATATGGACATGGAAGCCCCTGTGCCTGGAGGGTTCAGAGGCAGCAGAGAGGGCACTTCCTTCCTGAGCATGTTTGACAGCATCTGTCCTCAGCCTCCCTCTTTCTCATTCCCCCGTGCAGCACTGACTTTGCTTCTCTGATTTGAACATTGGAAACAAGTACCTTCTTCCTCAGGGCCTTTGCACTGGCCATTCCCTCTGCCAGGCACACACTTCCACACAACAATGAAAATAGAATGTTCTTTTTGATCTCTGCTTTCTCCCTGATTCCTTTTTTTTCCTAGCACCCTTCACCATCTGTAGAGGATTGTAATTCATTTATTTGCTTATACATTCTTTCTCCATCACTTTAGGGACTTTTGTTCTTAAGTAGCCTAGGCTCATTGCTTAGATAGTGCCTGAAACACCATCAGCAGTCAATTTATATTCCTGAAATATTTGAAGAATTTCCTGGTAAAACTATAAAATACATGATTTCTTAGGAAAGAAGGTAATTAAAAAAAATACCAGAAGTGGCAGAGGAGATCGTCTAAAGGGGACCGTATCCATATACAACTTATTAAAATTTTTTTTACATGTTTATACCATTTATTATTTATTTATTTTTCAATGCTAAAAGGTACTTTAATTTTTTTTACATCATTACAATATTTTTCGTTAATTATTTTTTATTTTATTTTTATTTTTATTTTATTTTATTTTTTTAGTGATCCAAGATTCATTGCTTATGCACCACACCCAGTGCTCCATGCAATATGTGCCCATCTTAACACCCACCACCAGGATCACCCATCCCCCCATCCTCCTCCCCTCCATAACCCTCAGTTTGTATCTCAGAGCCCACAGTCTCTCATGGTTCCTCTCCCCCTCCGATTTTCCCCTATTCACTTTTCCTTTCCTCCTCCTAATGTCCTTCATGTTATTCTTTATGTTCCACAAGTAAGTGAAACCATATGATAATTGACTTAATCAGCTTCTCTGCTTGACTTACTTCACTCAGCATAATCTCCTCCAGACCCATCCATGTTGATACAAGTGTTTGATATTCATCCTTTCTGATGGCTGCATAATATTAAAAATTTTTTGAGAGGTCATCTGGTTGGCTAGATCCAGTGAGCATCTGACTCTTGATCTCAGCTCAGGTTTGTTTTTGTTTTTGTTTTTTTAAGGATTTTATTTATTTATTTGAGAGAAAGAGCAAGAGAGAGAGACATAGAGACAGAGAGAGACAGAGAGAGAAAACACTAGCCAGGGGTGGGGGAAGGAGAAGCAGACTCCCCACTGAGCAGGGAGTCCAAGTAGGGCATGGCCTAGAACCCTGAGAACAGGACCAGAGTTGAAGGCAGAAGCTTAACTAACTGAGAAATCCAGGCACCCCCAACTCAGCTCTTATCTAGGATCCTGAGTTCAAGAACCACATTGGGCTCCATGCCCAGCATGAAACCCACTTAAGACAACAACAATAAACACAAACAAAATAAAAAGTATGTCTGGACTGAAAATTATAAAATGTAGCATTTCAAATCTGTGAGCAATGCAAGTTTGTGTGAATATCAGTCATGTTATTTTCCTCTTTTCCAGAAGTCACATCCACTGCATGGAACCAGAAAACGATACACAAATTTCTGGATTTTTTCTCCTGGGGTTTTCAGAGAAACCAGAACTGCAGCCGCTCATTTTTGGGCTTTTCCTCTCCATGTACCTGATCACTGTGTTTGGAAACTTGCTTATCATTCTAGTCATCAGCTCTGACTCCCACCTCCACACCCCCATGTACTTCTTCCTGGCCAACCTGTCCTTTGTAGACATCTGTTTCACCTCCACCACCATCCCCAAGATGCTGTGGAACATCCAGACTCAGAGCCAAGCCATACCCTACACAGGCTGCGTTACTCAGATTTATTTCCTCATACTCTTTGCTGTGTTGGACGTCTTTCTCCTGAGTGTGATGGCCTATGACAGGTTTGTGGCCATCTGTCACCCCCTGCACTACACAGTCATCATGAACCCCCGACTCTGTGGACTGCTGGTTCTGATGTCCTGGGTCATATGTATCCTGAATTCCTTGCTACAAAGTTTAATGATGTTGCAGCTTTCCTTCTGTTCACACTTGTATATCCCCCACTTTTTCTGTGAACTCAATCAGATGATCCAACTTGCCTGTTCTGACACCTTTCTGAATAACGTGGTGATGTATTTTGCAGCATTCCTGCTGTGTGGTGGTCCTTTTGCTGGGATCCTTTACTCTTATTCAAAGATAGTTTCCTCCATACGTAGAATCTCATCAGCTCAGGGCAAGTATAAAGCATTTTCCACCTGTGCATCTCACCTTTCCGTTGTCTGTTTATTTTACTGTACAATGCTTGGTGTATACCTTAGCTCTGCTGCTACCCAGAGTTCCCATGCAAGTACAGTGGCCTCAGTGATGTACACGGTGGTCACACCCATGCTGAACCCGTTCATCTACAGCCTGAGGAACAGGGACATAAAGAGGGGTCTGAAAAGAATCATTGGGGTTCCAGTGATGTGAAGGCCAATCATCCTGGGGCTGAAGAAATGTCCATGATTGCAGAGCTCACAGCCTCAGAGTCAGGAACTGCGATTCTTTGATCAAGCTGTGGAAGTAGAATTGGCTCCTTCCATTTATTTCCTGGATTTTCCATTTGTTTGAATTCAACTGTCTTCATAGGTTTCAGTACTCACTTTTTAAGCCTCTGATCTTCGTAATTTACAGACAATGTCCTCTTTCTCCATTTTCAAAGAACCCTAATATTTTCCCCAACCATGGATCACAAAAGCCTGGAAATTTCCATATCTTATATGGTACATGTTGGATTTCTTAACAATAATTTCATTTCAAATGACTTATATCATGCCATGTAAATGTCCCGTAGCTTTCCTAAAATAATAATCATGATTTGTACTCTTCATTTGGAAGTAACTACACTTGGTCACTAAGCCCTTCACATAACTTTATTGTGGAGGAAAATACAAAACCGCAGTTTCACCCATAGTCTGTCCATGTTTTTATATCACTTCCATCACTATTATTCCTGATAATTTGGACTATAGCACTGTTCCCTTTATGTCTCAGGCTACTGACAGGGATGCTCATGCAGGAGAGCCCAGGCTCCCCTGCATCCCTGTGCTTGTGAACTTTCCTACAGAGGCTTCCTAGACCAGAACTTCTGCTGTGACTGCACTGGCCTTGACTTCTTACTGTGATTACAAGACATGCCTCAGCAATCCCCATCAGAGAAGTCTAATTCAAACGTCTTGGAGGACACAAAGGATGCCCAAAGGCTTTTGGAGAGGTTTCAAATGGAGAGGGAGAGAGAGAGGGAGCCCCCTTGAGGGTTATGCCTTTATTAGTCTCCATAGCCAGAGTGGTTAGAGGTTTGTGGGTTTGCCCTTTTGTAGAATTTTATATGAGCAGACATTGGGTGCTGAAGGAAAGATCAGGGTCACTCATGTGTCAGTATGGAGGTTACCCAGGGCTTTCTGAAGAGGTACTTCGTGGCTGGGGCCGTCTGAGTTCTTCTCTCAATGTTGTATCCTATCTGACAATATGTTTATTCACCATGGTTGTCTTTGAAATGGATGCCTCAGAAATCTGATGCTGGATATGAAGCACTTACTCTACAAACATGCTCCTGTGTTTCCTCACCAGTTTCCTGCTTTTACTCTGTTATTTGGCTCATGTCCAGGGAGACTACCATAGTTCCTGGCAAGCACGGATTAGCAAACATATCTCTCCCAGTGGAACCTACATGAAAGACAAATTTGAATAAATAGATGAGCCTGGTATGTTCTTAGTGTCCGGGTTATCATAAATATGATGAAATGAAATTTCAAAACCCTCATTTAGTTACTACACAAAATATTTCTTCCTTTTTCCTTTTTTTATGTCAGAGTTTATGCTGTGCATCATTTATTGAATCATTGAAGATTGGTGTCCACAACTGAGGGGGTTTACTTATTCATTGAGGTGAAGAATTGGTTAGTGTCTTATATGTTTTATCATTGAATTATCTTCTTGTTTCTGCTTTAAAAATTCCAGTGCTACCTGCTAATATGACTCTCTCTATTGGTACAGGAAATGACTCCCTTTTCCTAATATTTGCCACAGAGTCTAAGGGATGGAGAGTGAACAAGTATCAGCATCATTCATTTTGTACCTCCTCCTTGCTCAGAAATATCTTCCCCTCATTACCAGCAGATGCTTCACAGGAGAGCTGAATGTCCTGCTGGTCCTGTGGTTCAGGGTCACCAGTTCTTCTACCCCAATATGCACATCCTTCAAACTCCTCTGGTGACATCGGAGGGAGCCCACATATAGTCACTGGTTCATAAAGTCATCAGAAAAAAAACTTGAATAACAGAATGATGATGACTGCTCTCTTCATTTGTCTGATAATGTGTCACAAAGAAAAAACAGCATGTGTTCTAATTGCCTCATGTCTGTTCACTTGGATTGTTGTGTCAGTCAGCTCTTGCTGTGTAACAGACTGTCATTGCCAAGTATTATGATGTGGGATATCATTATGATGTGGGTCCCCAGGCACAAAGGTTAAGGGAAAACTTGAGCCATTTTATGATGCACAAATGTGCTTTTATTATAGCAAGGGTTAGGACCCATGGACAGAAAGAGGTTCATGGGACTGTGAGGATGACTGGTTATATACTTTTGAGTTTATGGAGGGAGGAGGTAGAAGTAATGTCAGTTTCTACAGAATTTGTGTATGCTCATTTGTGAGACCTTAGAGGTCTGGTTATTGTCAAGATGAGTTTCCTTTTAGTCTCTAATAAAACATTAACACTAAGGCAGCCATGAGCTTCTAGAGGAATGTCATCCTCTGCATGTCTCAAGTGTTCATCAAGGGCTGTAAGTTGTAAGGAGATTGACTTTTAGCTATATTTCTCTTGCCTTTGTTCTCCTTATCAGTAATACCTTTGCAATCAAATAGCATTATATTCTGGGAAGCATTTCTGATCTATGCTGGGCTCCACATGGGTCTGGAATTAAGTGTAAATCTCTGCATTTTATTTCCTTTTTAAGAAAATATTATTTTCTATTGTGTTATGTTAGTCAGCAAAGAGTACATCATTATTTTTTGATGTAGTGTTCCAAGATTCATTGTTTATGTATAACACCCAGTGCTCCATACAATCAGTGCCCTCCTTAATATCCATCACTGGGCCAACCCATCCCCCCACCTCCCTCCCCTCTAAATCCTTCAATTTGTTTCTCAGAGTCCAAAGGCTCTCATGGTTTCTCTTTCCCTCCAATTTCCACCTCTTCATTTTCCCCTTCCTTCTCCTAACGTCCTCCATGCTATTCCTTATGTTCCACAAGGAAGTGAAACCATATGATAACTGACTTTCTCTCCTTGACTTATTTCACTCAGCATAATATCCACCAGGCCCATCCATGTTGATGCAAAATTTGGATATTCATCCTTTCTGATGGCTGAGTAATAGTCCATTGTATATATGGACCACATCTTCTTTACCCATTCCTCTGTTGAAGGGCATCTCAGTTCTTTCCACAGTTTAGTGATTGTGGACATTGCTGCTATGAACATTGGGGTGCCTATGGCCCTTCTTTTCACTACATCCGTATCTTTGGTATAAATAACCAGTAATGCATTTGCCAGGTCATAGGGTAGCTGTATTTTTAATTTTTTGAAGAAACTCCACACTGTTTTCCAAAGTAGCTGCACCAACTTGCATTCCCACCAACAGTGTAGAAGGGTTCTCCTTTCTCCACATCCTCTCCAACATTTGTTGATTCTTGCCTTGTTAATTTTCGCCATTCTAACTTGTGTAAGGTGGTATCTCAATGTGCTTTTGATTTGAATTTCCCTGATGGTTAATGTTGACCTTCAACTCTATGGTCAAATAATCTTTGACAAAGCAGGAAATGATATCCAATGAAAAAAGACAGTCTCTTCAATAAGTGGTGCTGGGAAAATTGGACAGCTATATACAGAAGTTTGAAACTTGACCATTCTCTTACACCATACACAAAAATAAACTCAAAGGGGATGAAATACTTCAATGTGAGACATGAATCCATCAAAATCCTAGAGGAGAACATAGGCAGTAACCTCTTTGACCTCAACTTCAGCAACTTCTTCCTAGGAACATCACCAAAGGCAAGGGAAGCAAGGGCAAAAATGAACTATTGGGAATTCAACAAGATTAAAACCTTTTGCACAGCAAAGGAAGCAGTCAACAAAACCAAAAGACAACTGACAGAATGGGAGAAGACATAAAGTACAGTTTCAACACAAAATTCCCTTAACCAAAGAAGCTTAGTGACTGAATTGAGAGGCTTAAATTCAGTTACATCTAAGAAAATTTTATTGGAGAAATGTCTTTGTCACTTTTCTGTTGCTGCTATCATCAATTAGCACACTAAGGGTTTAAAAGAAACAAATTTATACTCTTCCAGTCCTGGAGGTCAAAGCTGAAAACGAGTCTCTTTGGGCTAAAATCAAGATGTTTCTGCAGGATACAGAGACCTTGAATTCCTGCCTAGTTATGTGATTCTGAGTAACTATTTTTCTCTACAAAAATGCATGTCCTTCCAAACTCTACTTGATACATAAACAGTATCCTCATTAGAGTCAATTTTTTGGTTTAAGATTTATTTATTTATTTAAGAGAGAGATGAGCAGGGAAGAGGGGCAGAGAGAGAGGGAGTGAATCTTGAACAGACATCCAGCAGAGCATGGAGCCTAATGCAGAGTTTTATCCCATGACTCTGAGATCATGGCCTGAGTTGAAACCAAAAGTTGGACACTCAACCAACTGAGGCACCCTGTTTCTCCTAGAATCTCTTTTTAGCAAGTTTACCAAATAAACTTCAATAACAGAATGATCAAGAATATTGCTGCATAACAAGTCATCCTAAAAGCAAATGGCTTAGTATAGTGTCTTTAGTATCATGAGGACTTGTATGATTATGAGTTGTTCTTTTTTTTTTTAAGATTTTATTTATTTATTTGACACAGAGAGAGAGATTACAAGTAGGCAGAGAGACAGGCAGAGAGACAGGGAGAGGAGGAAGCAGGCTCCCTGCTGAGCAGAGAGCCTGATGCGGGCCTCGATCCCAGGACCCTGAGATCATGACCTGAGCTGAAAGCAGAGGCTTTAACCCACTGAGCCACCCAGGCGCCCTGATTATGAGTTGTTCTAATCTCTGTTGATCTCCTCAAGAGTCTTCAGACAGCTGTGTGTCAGCTGAGGGGGCTCTGCTGCTCTCACCAGGACATTCTAATATAATTAGCTAGCTAGCTGTGACTGATCCAGGGTGGCTTTGCCTTGAATGACTGGGCTCTGCTGCACATGTCCTCACTTCCTCTGGCAGCCCACCTGGTTTAATTCACTTTTTGGAGGCAGAGTTCCAAGACAGAGCAGGGGAAATGTACCAAGGCTCTCAGGTCCACTGCCACTCCTACCATATTCTGCTGGCCACAGAACATAAAATATCCTAGTCCAGACCAGAAGTTACTGCACACATTTTCAAAGACATGACTACAGAAAAAGACGGGGATGTGGGACCATCTCAGCAAAGAGTCTTCACTAGTGTAAATTTCAATTCAGAAGGTTTCATTTCCATTTCCACTTCAGCAGTGGAATGATCTCAGAGCTAACAGTGAGACTGAAATATGTTTCTATGAGGGAAGTTATGGAAATTCTACCCCACAGGGTCAGGCTTTCCTCCAAATGTAAATATATCCTCACCACCACTTGCCTGTAGATCACCAGTCCTAGTACAAGAAAAGAACAGGATAAAAAAGATTTTCTTTCCAGATGACTCAGAGAAATCTAACTCAGTGATTGATGGAGCTAAGAACTGTTGTATCACTGATGCTATCTTCATGGCATCTTTATATAGATGCTGTTTTCCTATTGACTGACCTTTCCAGTGACATATTCATAATGGTTTTCATCCTCGTACTGTGTTCTTTAAATTTTTTTATGGGAAGAGTTCCACTGGAGTGAGGTGACATTTGAAATTCAAATAGAATACAGAGACATAAGAATATTTTTTCTTCATTTATGCAGTTTTATTGAAATATAATTGACATATAAAATTGTGATTGGTGATTTAATATACATATACATTATGAAATGATCACCACAATAGGTTAGTGAATACATCCATAACTGCACATAGTTACCATTTTTTTGTTGTAAGAACATTTACTACATACTCTGTGAGCAATATGCAAGTCTACAACACAATATAGTTAACCATAATGACCATGTTGTACATTATGTTCAGAACGAATTTCCCCAAACCCCAGCCACAGACAAACATCAAACTACTCTCTCTTTCTATGAGTTCAGATTTTTGTATTTCACATATATGATATCAAACACTAGTTGTCTAGCTCTGATTATTTCACTTAGTGTAACTCCTTCAGGATCAATCCATGTTTTGGCAAAGGAAAGGATGTCTTCCTTTTTTAATTTGTTGAATTCCATTGTATGAATATGCCAACATTATTAATTCATTTTACAATGAATCCTGGGCTGTTTCCATGTCTTTGCTATAGTAAATAATGCCACATGAATGTAAGGGTACAGATATCTGAGATATTTACAAATATGTGGGATTTAAACTGTGCACTCATGAATAGCTGGTGGGTGAAAGAAGAAACCAAAAAGGAAATTTAAAGGTCTTGATTCAAATGACAGTAGAAACACTGCCTATCAAAACTTGTGGTATTGAGGGCACGTGTTGCAATGAGCACTGGTTGTTATACACAAACAATGAATCATGGAACACTACATCAAAAACCAATGAGGTACTGTATGGTGACTAACATAACATCATCATCATCATCATCATCATCATAAAGAACTTATGGGATGTTGAAAAAGCAGCTCCAACAGGGAAGTTTATAACAGTAAATGCCTACATTGAGATAAATTAAAAAGCTTAAGTAAATAACATCATTTTATGATTCAAAGACCTAAAAAAAGAACAAACTAATTCCCAAGCAGCAGAGAAAAAGTGATAACAAATATCAGAGTGTACATAAACATATATAGACCAGAAAATGAATGGAGAAGATTAACAATGCTAGGAGTCAATTTCTTGAAAAGCTAAACAAAAATGACAAATCTTTAGTGAGAACAAAAGAAATTGTGGAGGAGAAATGCAAATAATTAAAATCAGGAGGGCAAATAATGTGATGAGCACTGGGTGTTATATGGAACTAATGAATTATTGAAATCTACATCTAAGATTAATGGTATGTTGGCTAATTGAATTTAAATTTAAAAAAACACTTCTATCTTCATGAAAGAAGATGTTAGCTAAAAAAAAGAATCAGGAGTAGGGCACCCGGGTGACTCAGTCAGTTAAGCATTACCATATGGTTTCACTTATTTATGGAGCATAAGGAATAGCATGGAGGACATTGGGAGAAGGAAGGGGAAAATGAAGGGAGGAGGGAAGCAGAGGGGGAGATGAACCATGACAGACTATGGGCTTCAGGAAACAGACTGAGGGTTTTAGAGGGGACAGAGGTGGGGGGATAGGTGAGCCCAGTGATAGGTATTAGAGGGCATGTATTGCATGGAGCACTGGATGTTATATGCAAACAATGAATCATGGAACACTACATCAAAAACTAATGATGTACTGTATGGTGACTAACATAATAATAATAATAATAATAATAACAACAATAATAAAAACCCTTCTGACCCTTCATTTTAGCTCAGGTCATGATCTCAGGTTCCCACCTCAGGGTCTATGCTCAGCAGGGAGTCAGTTTGTCTCTCTTCCTCTAGTTCTGACCACCCCCTCTCTCCATGCCTCTTTCTCGCTCTCTCTTTCTCAAATAAATAAATAAATAAATAAATAAATAAATGTTTAAAAATTTTTACAATAAAAAATAAAATCATCAGGAAGCATGTTACCTTACAACCATAGAATGCAAAGAATCATAGGAGACCATTATGAACAATTTTCCTCCAACAAATCAGAAGACCTAGAAGACCCAGAAGACATGGATATATCCCTAGAAAGGTATAAGTCACCAGGACTAAATCAGGAAGAAATAAGAAATATGAACAAACTAATAATGAGTAAAGCTATTAAATCAGTAATCAAAAATCTCTGAGCAAAGAAAAGCCCAGGACCAAAGAGCTTCAGAGGTGAATTCTATTAATTACTTAAGAAGAATATACAGACCATAAAAGTAAGAAGAATATATAGATCAGAAAACCAATAGAAAAATTAACAAAGATAAGAGTCAATAATTTGAAAAGCAAAATTGACAAATCTTTAGTTAGACCAAAAAAATGGGGTGGTGAAGAAGATCTAAATAAATAAAAATCAGCAGCAAAAATGTTACCATACAAAGAATACCATACAAATACTGAACAATTTCACCCCAAAATATTGGACAAGTGGATAAATCCTAGAAACATACAAACTACCATGTCTAAATCCGGAAGAAATGGGAAATAGGAACAAACCAATAATGAGTAAGCCTATTAAATCAATAATCAAATATATCCGAGCAAAGAAAAGCCCAGGACCAGAGAGCTTCACAGGTGAATTTTACTAATCAGTTACAGGAGAATGAATGACAGTCCTTCTCAAACCCTTCCAGAGACTTAGAGAGGAGGGCACATTCTCAACTTCATTTTACAAGGCCAGCATTACCCTGATACCAAAGCCAGAAATGGTAAGTACAGGAAAAGAAAACTGCAGACCAATATATTTGATGAACATAGACACAATTTTTTTTCAAAAAATACTGGCAAACTGAATTAAACAGCACAGTGAAGGGACTATATATATGCCATCATTAAGTGAAAGTTAACCCTGGGATAAAAGGGTGGTTCAGCACAAGCAAATAAATAAAAGCACTACATCACGTGAATAGAATGAAATATAACAATCCCATGATCATCTCAATACATGCAGAAAAGCTTTTGACAAAAATGCGACATATTTTCATGATTGAAAAAGAAACACCTTCAACAAACTGGGTGTAAGAGGAATATACCTCAACATAAAATAAGACCATGTATGACGAACTCACAATAGCATCATACTCAATAGTAAAAGGTAGAAAATTTTCCTTTGTGATCAGCAAGCAAGGGTGTTCACTCACCATTCCTATCCCACATAACACTGATAACACTGCAGATCCTAGCTAGAGCAATCAGGCAAGACAAAGAAATAAAAGCCATCCAAATCAGAAAGAAGCAAAATTATTTATTTATTTACAGATGACATGAACTAAATGTAGAAAATCCTGCAGACTCAACCTTTAATCACTATAATGAACACTGCATCATGTGTAGAATTGTTGAATCACTCTATTGTACAGTACTACATTCTGTATGGTGACTTTATGCCCTGCACCAATAAAATTTATTGAATTGACAATTACACTTTGGTAGACCTTTTTCAGAGATGGCCCCAATTCATCACTTATCTCTGTATCCATGTGCTTTGCAATGTGACTGTGAAGCTCCTCCCATTGAGAGGTGGAATCTATTTCTCCACCTTTGAACCTGGACTGAAATTAGTGTTTCATTTGCCTTGACCAATAGTGTATGCTAAAAACGACAGTGTACCTCAAGGGGCCTTGGTATGTTTCTGCTCCTCTCTTGTAACCCTGCCTTGCAACTCATGTATACAAGTCCTGGCTAGCCTGCTGTAGGAGGAGAAAACATGTGGAGCAGAACCCAGGTGCACTAACAATGGCTGTCCTAGACCAGCCTACTATTAACAACCCCAACTGCAAGAACACAGCCAGGATTAGAAGAGTATTTTTAGCTGACCCACAACTTACAGCAGCCTCACGAGGAGACCAGCAGAGACCAGAAGACTTCCCCAATGTAGTCCCCCATGCAATTTTAAAAGAAGCATTATATCATATATTTTACATTAGGCATGGCTTGTAATAGCTGACTGATACAGTAATCAATTTAAACAGACCTGAGGATATTAAGAATAATCTACTGCTTCTTATTTTTTACACTTGTTCTGATATTTGGAAGGAGTATTCATAATGTCATGGTTATTCATATTTATTTCAAATAACTGTACTAAAAAGTGACTATCATTGAGATTCTCTTCTGGGTAACTGGAAGAGGTTGGAAAGACCTGTATGTTTTTTCAGGAAAAACTTGTGAGACCCTCAATCACAAGTTTCCATTCCCAGAGCATTACTGGGCAGGAATTCAAGCTCTTGTCTGTGTCATTCTTTAATCATAGGGTTGAAGAGAGTTTAGAGCATAAAAAAGTAAAGGAATTAATGACAGAATGAACAAACCAATTGTTCACCCACTCACACTATAAGTTTTATTGACAACATTTTTAAAGGGGGAGAATTTATGTTTAAGACAGTGGAAGAAGTAATATTTGTAGGCAGGGTTTCAAATTTTCAATTAGAAACAGCAAAATCATTTAATTAAATAATAGAAAATCTGCCACTAAATTCTTCACTCCAATTAACAGAGCCCTTTAAACACAGACACTATTGGGTGTGGTGCATAAACAATGAATCTTGGATCACTGAAAAAATAAAAATAAATAAATAAATAAATAAATAAATAAATATAAATAAAATAAACATGGACACAAAATACCCCATACTTCAATGTGTAGGTGTTCATCATCAAAAATACATTTTCTGCAATTATGGTGTGATAAATTACTTCATCATATTTCAGGTCTTCTCTTATATCAAACCCATGCTAAGTCAATTGGTTTATGTAAATTTGTTTATTTGTTTTTCTATAGGTTATACTGGGAGGCTGTTTTTCTTTTTTTAGGATTTTATTTATTTACTTGACAGAGAGAGAGAGAGATCACAAGTAGGCAGAGAGGCAGGCAGAGAGAGAGGAGGAAGCAGGCTCCCCGCGGAGCAGGGACCCCCTATGCAGGGCTCGATCCCAGGACCCTGAGATCATGACTTGAGCCGAAGGCAGAGGCTTAACCCACTGGGCCACCCAGGCACCCGGGAAGCTGTTTTTCATAAGCAATTTTGCCTTATTATTCTATGCCAGGGAACCTGTGGATGCTGAACTGACAAAGGAACAAGATTCTAATGAGAATTACAAAGCTCCATGACTCACTACAAAACAAACTTGTGGGTTAAATTCTCTATTATCAAAAAGAACATTTAAGGGGAGCCTGGATGGCTCAGTCAGTTAAGTGTCTGCCTTAGGCTGTGGTCATGAACCCAGTGTTCTGGAACCAAGCCCCACATTGGGGAGGGAATCTCTGCTCAGCGGAGGGACTTCTTCTCCCTCTGGTCCCGTGTTCCTCTTCTCCTTCTCTCTCAAATAAATAAATAAGATAAAGATTATTTATTTATTTATTTATTTATTTATTTATTTATTCATTTATTTATTTATGGAGCTACAGAGAGTACTGAGCTTTATTTACAAGCATGTCTTCCTTCTCTCAATGTCCTCTGTGTTATTTCTTATGTTCCACAAATAAATATTTTTTAAAAGAACATTTAAGATAATAATGTAGAAAGGAATGGCAGACACAGACTAAAAAATTATGATCTCAGAATTTCCTCTACAATAAAATTATAAAAATGGCCTCAGTTGCCCATGTAGTTTATTTCATAAAACTAGTACAGTTTATCACTGTATAAGGCAAATGGGAATCTCCAAGATGTTTCTGATTCAAGGTTGGGACTAACTTTGGAAGCTAAGAAGACAAAAGAAAAATTGTTGAGTATTAGAAGGAGCAGAAAGTTTAACAAAGGACTTATTTAAATTTATAAAGCAGATGAATTTTAGAAAAATTGAAACTCCACAATATAAATAGAAGGATTAAGTTCTTATTTCATGATCTGATTAAAGAATCACAATTTCTGGATATTAGGCATTAAGCATGCAATCACAGGTAGTTGGTGAAAAATGGGCCTTTTATGGCTTCCCTCTGAAAAATACTTTTAGAGTTCCCTTTATGTCTCTGTTCCTCAGGCTGTAGATGAAGGGGTTCAGCATGGGTGTGACCACCGTGTACATCACCGAGGCCACTGCACCTGAGTGGGAGCTCTGGGTAGCAGAAGAGCTAAGGTACACTCCTAAACTTGTACAGTAAAATAAGGAGACAACTGAGAGGTGAGATGCACAAGTGGAAAATGCTTTATACTTGCCCCGAGCTGATGAGAGTCTACATATAGAGGAAACTATCTTTGAGTAAGAGTAAAGGATCCCAGCCAGGGGACCACCACCCAGAAGCAATGCTGCAAAATACATCACCATGTTATTAAGAAAGGTATCAGAACAGGCAAGTTGGATCATCTGACGAAGTTCACAGAAAAAGTGAGGGATTTTCAAGACTGTACAGAAGGACAGCTGCAACACCATTAAGGTTTGTAACAAAGAATGCAGGGCACTCATGACCCAGGACACCAGAAGCAGTAGTGAACAGAACAGAGGGTTCATGGTGACAGTGTAGTGCAGGGGGTGACAGATGGCCACAAAGCGGTCATAAGCCATCACAGTCAAGAGGAAGTTGTCCAAACCTGCAAAAAGTATGAAAAAGTACATCTGCATGATGCAGCTCTCATAAGTGATGGCTTTTCTCTGTGTTTGTATGTTTACCAGCATCTTGGGGATGGTGGTGGAGGTGAAACAGATGTCTACAAAGGACAGGTTGGCCAGGAAGAAGTACATGGGGGTGTGGAGGTGGGAGTCCGAGCTGACGGCCAGGATGATGAGCAGGTTCCCAAGTATGGTGACCAGGTACATGGACAGAAATAGCCCGAAGAGGAAGGGCTGCAATTCTGGTTCTTCCAAAAATCCCAGAAGAAGAAATTCTGAAATTCGTGTATCATTCTTTAGTTCCATGTAGTCAACATGACTAGAAAAATAATAGAAAACAACATGGCATAATCCTACATTACTAACCTGGGAGATACATTAATGATTATATTATGCATCGAGAAATTAATGTTATATTTGTGTATGGGACACAATAAAAGCACTAAAACTAGGAATAGAAGGAAACTATCTCAACACAAAGCTGTTTATGAAGAATCCACGGCAAGCATGGTCCTCCATGGGGACAGAGTGAACACTTTTCCTCTTTGATCAGGAACAAGGCATGGATGCCTGATTTCACAACTTCTACTCAACAAAACACTGGAAATTCTAGCCAGAGCAATTGTATGGGTTAGCCCGGTGATGGGTACTAAGGAGGGTATGTATTGCAATGAGCACTGAGTGTTATAGGCAAACAATGAATCATGGAACACCACATCAAAAACTAATGAAATACTGTATGGTGACCACCATAACATTAAAAAAAAAGGAAAAAAAGAAATGGCATCCAAACTGGAAAGGAAGAAATAAATTTATGTATGCAGATTATGTGATCTTGTATGTAGAAAATCCTAAAGATGCCACAAGAACATTAATAGAAATAATAAGTTAATTCAGCCAAGTAACTGGGTACAAGGCCAACCCTCAAAAAATCAATTGCATTTCTACATACCAACAGGGAACAACTGAGAAGGAAATAGAATAATTCCTTTTATGTGACATCCAAATGAATAAGACTATTGCCTCACACCAGTCAGAATGGCTAGTATAAAAAAGACAAGAAATAACACGTATTGGTAAGGATGTGGAGAAAAGGGAACCCTCATGGGCTGTTGGTGGGAATGAAAAATGGTATAGCCACTGTGGAAACAGTATGGAGGTTTCTCAAAAAATTAAAAGGAGAAATACCACGTGATCAAGCAATTCCACCCCTGGGTATTTACCCAATGAAGACAAAAATGATTGTTTTTGTAGTACTGTTTACAATAGCCAAGATATTGAAGCAGACCAGATGTCCACTGATAGATGAATGGGAAAGAAGATGTGGTATATAGATATAGATATACACAATGGAATATTACTCAGTCCTAACAAAGAATGAGGTCTAGCCTTTTGCAACAACATGGATGGATCTAGAGGGTAGTATACTAAGCAAAACAAATCAGATAAAAAAATATCATATGACCTCACTTACATGCATAAACTAAATACAGAATAAGTGAACAAACAGACAGATTGACACTTAAATACAGAGAACAAACTGGTATTTGCCAGAGGGTATGTTGGGGGATAGATAAAGGGTATCAATGGCTACAAAAGAGATCTTACCATTTGCAAAATCATGGATGAATCCAGAAGGTGTAAGGCTAAGTAAAAGAAGTCAGTCAGAGAAAGACAAATTCTATATGATTTCACTTATATATGGAATTTAAGACAAAAAACAAGTGAACAAAGAAAAAAGAGAACAAACAAAACAGCAGACTCTTCAATATGGAGAATAAACTGGTGGTTGCCAGAGGGGAGGTGAAAGGGACAATGGGTGAAATAGGTGAAGGGGATTAAAATACACTTATCACTGGGGCACCTGGGTGGCTCAGTGGGTTAAGCCTTTGGCTCGGGTCATGATCTCAGGGTCCTGGGATCGAGCCCCACATCCGGCTTTCTGCTCAGAAGGGAGCCTGCTTCCCCCTCTCTCTCTGCCTGCCTCTCTGCCTACCTGTGATCTCTACCTCTCTGTCTGTCAAATAAATAAATAAAATCTTTAAAAAAGTACACTTATCTGAGGGTTACTGGGGGGTGGGAGGGTAGGGATAGGGTGGATGGATAATGGACATTGGGCAGGGTTTGTGCTTTGTTGAATGCTGTGAAAGGTGTAAGCCTGATGATCACAGACCTGTACCCCTGGGGAAAATAATAATAATAATAAAAATACACTTATCACGATGAACACTGATAATGTATAGGATTTCTTGAATCACTATATCATACACCTGAAACTAATATAACACCATGTGTCATACAGAAATTGAAAATAGATTTTAAAAAATATAAGAAGTCCCCCCAAAGTCCTTAAAATGACCAAAAATTCCCTCAAATTAAAAAAAATATATATAAACACAAATAAAATCTACAGGGAAAACCACCTTAATGATGGCAAGAAACTGAGAAGGAAAAAGTTATACATTAACTAATAGAATTTAAAACATTTTTATAGCCAAAATATCTCCCTAGAATTCGATACAGAAATCTGTAAAATTATTTGAAATGCTGACAGCCATAGAAAATGGGCACATAATATATGGGCATATAATAATAATGGGCAAATCAAAGTGGTGACCAAATATATGAATTTGCTCAAACTCTCTGTTTATGAAAACAATAAGAAATCCCTTCCATACCCATCAGTCTGTCAAAAAACTTAAAGAGCTGTCACATCAATTGGGATTGGAACTTTTAAATAGGTAGCAAAGTGGTACTCTTCAACTTTCATAGAAGAAATATGATGTGCTATAACATTTGGGGGAAATAATCTGAAAACAGTTGTGAGTAATAAAAATATGGACATGTGTTATTCACCTCAGGGTTTCTCCATCTCAGCATTATTGACATTCTGGCTCAGATCATTCTCTGTGCTGGGGTTTGTCCTGAACATTGTAGGATGTTTAGAACATCTTTGACCTGTAGTGACACCTCCTCAATCTGACAACCTAAAATGCCTCTGGACATCACTCAATGTCCCCTGGAGGACAAAATTGCCCCTAGTGGAGAACCAGCATTTTAACTCAATCTCAAAATATTTTTGTATAATTGATATAATAGCAATTTAATGAGAAAGAAATAAAAAATCCCCAAAAGTGTAAATGACACAGCCACACCTTGAAATACTACACCATCGCTGAAATAATGAATTACCATTATACTGGTTGATGGAGGCAAGTCTGTAAGGTACTATTAGGGGAGACAAGCTATTAAAAAAAAAAGACAGCACCTTAGTTAAAGACCATTTACAATGTGCATAAGATTCCTAGGAGAAGGAAAGGAAGAGTGAATTGGGGTAAATCGAAGGGGGAGATGAAAGATGAGAGACTGTGGACTCTGAGAAACAACTGAGGGTTATGGAGAGGAGGGGGGTGGGGAGAGGGGTAAGCCATGTGGTGGGTATTAAGGAGGGCACGTATTGCATGGAGCACTGGGTGTGCATAAACAATGAATCTTGGATCACTGAAAAAATAAAATAAAATAAAGGTTCCATTCATGAATTTGTATAAAAGTGTATGAATTGGGGTACCTGGGTGGGTCAGTTGGTTAAACATCTACCTCTGGTTCAGGTTCTGGGGTTGAAGTCCTGGGTTCCAGCCCAGCATAAGACTCCTGAGCAGGGAACCTGCTTCCCCACCCCTCTCTCTCTGCCCCTCCATTCTGATTATGCTCTTTTGCACACTCTCTGTCTCTCTCTATGAAATAAATAAATAAAATATTTAAGAAAAAAGTGTATGAATATTTGCATGTGCATAATATAGAAACATACTATTTTTTGAGAGAAAGAAAGAGCAAAGAAGCTAAGTGGATGAGGGACAGTGGGAGAGGCAGAGAGAGAAACTCAAGCAGGCTACACAATCAGCCCAGAGCCTGACTCGGGGCTCCATCTCATGACCCTGACATCATGACCTCAGCTGAAATCAAGAGTCAGACACTCAACTGACTGAGCCACCCAGGAGCCTCTAGAAACATAAGTAAAAGAAACTAAGAGTTAATGGAACAAAGGATAGCAGTAGGAGTGAGAAGAGGTTAGACATGGAGCTATCTCAAACAACAGCCTGAAACATAATGACAATCTAAAACTAACTTTATAGATAGGGATAAAATAGTATTAAGGTAATGACACCAACGTGGATCACTAATTCAAGATTAAAGTGCTAAAGACTTGGAAACAGGGGCACATGACTGGCTCAGTCAGTAGAGAGTACAGCTCCTATTCTTGGATATTCAGACTCACCTGTATGGCGGTCTCTGTGCAGAAGTCCGAATTCCTCCCCTGATGGTAGTTGCTGGAGATTTAAGCTCTGTTCTCAAACAATACAGCACAAGTCTCCTGGCCAGACTTAGGACTACAGAAGAAATAACCGTGTCCCTGTCAGTTCAAGTTTGCACCTGCTGAGGGACAACAGCAGAAGAGATATTTACAGCTCCCTATCTGCCCCTGAGGCATATTGCCCTCCTGTTACTCCAACCCCTGGGCATATCATACCCCATGGGACATTGCTCTGGACAGATGGATTTTTTCCTGTAGTTGCTTGTTCCTAAGAGACCAGCTTATGAGTCAGGTGAATCCAGTTATTACTCTTCCCTGAACTCACCTGCCTGCCACAGAGCTAACCTCCTAGCACCTTATCACAACAATGAGTTAAAGATTTCTCCAAATCTAAGGGTGAAGAATTTTTATTTACTAGGCTCCTTGGGTCTCCCAAATATTGACTCATGGTGGGACACAGCACTGACACCTCCAGTAGATTGCTGCTCTGCCCTTCCACAAGGTGAAGAAATATATTCCTTTGACAGAAAACCATGAAGACTACAGTCCTTGGCCCCCATGACACTTTTGCCCAATCAGTTAAGAGTTCAGTGCTTTAAGATAAATTAGAGCTGTTGTTTTGTCTAAATTTATAAACTATTTTGGTAATTAAAAAATATATATAGAGAGAGAGCTTCAGCTTCTCAAGATGAAAAGAGTTCTGAGGATGGATGGTGTGACAGCCGCACAACAATACGAATGTATTTCATCCCACTGAGCTGTTCACTTAAAAATGGTTAAGGGGTGGGGTGCCTGGGTGGCTCAGTGGGTTAAAGCCTCTGCCTTCGGCTCAGGTCCTGATCTCAGGGTCCTGGGATCGAGGCCCGCATCGAGCTCCCTGCTTGGCGGGGAGCCTGCTTCCTCCTCTCTCTCTGCCTGTCGGCCTCTCTGCCTACTTGTAATCTCTCTCTCTCTGTGTCAAATAAATAAATAAAATCTTTAAAAAATGGTTAAGGGGCACCTGGTACTGAGCTGGTCGAGCCTCTGACTCTTGATCTCAGCTCAGGTCTTGATCTCAGTGTCTTGCTTTCAAGCCACATATTGGACTCCCCATGGGGCATGGAACCGACTTAATAAAATAAAAAAAAATGGTTAAGAGGTGGGTGAAAGGTCATTGGAATTGAGGAGCACAGTTGCCCTGATGAGCACAGGGTGATGTATGGAAGTGTTGAATCAGGAAGTGTACACCTGAAACTACTATTATGCTGTATGTTAACTAAATGGAATTTAAATAACAACTTACAGAAAGAGTATACTTAATAAGTACTAGGAAATGTATAGAATTGTTGAATCATTATATTGTACCCCGAAACTAGTGAAACACTGTACGTTAATTTTACTTTAATTTAAAAATATTTAAATAAAAAATAAAAATAAATTAAAAAAAGATAAAAGGGTAAAAAAAATAGCTATAATTTTCCAGGTGGGACTAAGGTAATCACAATGATACTCCAAATGTTGATGAGGGAGACAAAAGAGTTAGTGTCAGAGAGACTTTGAAAATCCTACCCTGCTGGCTCTGAAGGTGGAGGAAGAGCCATGAATCCAGGAATGTGGGTGACCAATAATAGACTGGAATTGGAAAGTGAATTGGGATAAATCGGAAGGAGAGAGGAACCATGAGAGACTGTGGATTCTGAGAAACAAGCTGAGGGTTATGGAGGGGTGGGGGAGGGGGGATGGGTGAGCCTGGTGGTGGGTATTAAGGAGGGCACGCATTGCATGGAGCACTGGGTGTGGTGCATCAACAATGAATCTTGGATCACTGAAAAATTTTTTAAAAAATTAAAAAAAATAAAAGGAAACAGATTCTCCCTTGAGCCTCTAGAAGGAACTCAACCCTGTGGACATGCTGTTATTAACAGTATGAGACTCCTTTCAAGGTTCTGACTGCAGAACTGTAAGGGCACATAAGTGTTTTAGTAACTAGTGTGGGGATACTTTACAACAGCAAGAGGAATCTTATATGGATATAATAAAATTGTATGAGGAAATTGAGTTTAAGCCTCTCAGCTCACCTATCAGCTTCCCTTGGATATGGATAATTTATATTAAAAGCCCACAGTAGGTAGAAAGGAATTTTTTAAATTTAAATTCAATTAGCCAACAAGAAAGGACATTTTAAATTGATTTGGAGTCATTCTGCCCCATCAGCTGGTGTAGTGAATTCCATGTGGCATAAATGTGAGTGTGGTCTGACTGTGAGGTCTTTGAGGCAGTGACATAGGAAAAGGAACTCATGATCAAAACAAATCACCCAGTGTAGTTTAAATCTATGTTTGTATTTCTGTATCCTTTTATTTCACATAAATTCAAAACTTCCTTCTTTTTTTAGTATTATCCTCTCCAGCTTTCTCAAGATCTCCATCAACATAAAAGATGAAATCATAAATGTGTCTGTGTGTGTACATATCTGAGTGAGTTTATTTAAAAGTAAATGTACTCATCACATCACTCAATTACCCCATCCTCTGAAACAACCATTAGCCTCTAAAATCAACAAGTCAGGAAACGACAGATGTTGGCGAGGTTGCGGAGAAAGGGGACCCCTCCTACACTGTTGGTGGGAATGCAAGCTGGTGCAGCCGCTCTGGAAAACAGTGTGGAGATTCCTCAAAAAGTTGAAAATGGAGCTACCCTACGACCCGGCAATCGCGCTACTGGGTATTTACCCTAAAGATACAAAGGTAGTGATCCTCAGGGGCACGTGCACCTGAATGTTTATAGCAGCAATGTCCACAATAGCCAAACTATGGAAAGAACCTAGATGTCCATCAACAGATGAATGGATAAAGAAGAGGTGGTATATATATACAATGGAATACTATGCAGCTATCAAAAGAAACGAAATCTTGCCATTTGCAACAACATGGATGGAACTGGAGGGTATTATGCTGAGCGAAATAAGTCAATCAGAGAAAGACAACTATCATATGATTTCTCTGATATGAGGAACTTGAGAGTCAGGGTGGGGGGTCGTGGGGGGTAGGCAGGGAAAATAATGAAACCGGATGGGATGGGGAAGGAGACAAACCATAAGAGACTCCTAATCTCACAAAACAAACTGAGGGTTACTGGGGGGTGGGAGGGTAGGGATAGGGTGGATGGATTATGGACATTGGGGAGGGTTTGTGCTTTATTGAATGCTGTGAAAGATGTAAGCCTTATGATTCACAGACCTGTACCCCTGGGGCGAAGAATAAAAAAATAAAAATTAAAAAAAGCCCATTAGCCTCAAATGATTTTTTGAGGTATAAAAGGATTTCCACATATTTTATTCATTCCCAATAAGGTACATATGAAGTTATGTTTAGAATCCCACATTACAAAAAAGAAAAAAAGAAACAAAGCAGAGGATCATAGGGGAAAGGAGGGAGAAATAAAATAAGATGAAATCAGAGAGGGAGACAAACCTTGAGAGACTCTTAACTATAGGAAACAAACTGAGGGCCATTGGAGGGGATGTGGATGGGGGGATGTTGTAAATGGGTGATGGACATTAAAGAGGGTACCTGATGTGATGAGAAATTGTTGTTATATGCAATTGATGAATAACTGAATTCTACATCTGAAAGATGAAGAAAGAAAGAAAGAAAGAAAGAAAGAAAGAAAGAAAGAAAGAAAGAAAGAAAGAAAGGAAGAAAGAAAGAAAGAAAGAAAAAGAGATAGGAAGAAAAAGAAAGGAAGAAAGAAAAGTAGGTTAACCAGAAAAAATAAATGAGAGATAAAATATCAAATTTTAAATAAAGACACGTTCACTATGTTAATTTTATGCAAGTAATTCACTCAAAAAATGGGAAGGAAAAAAATAGGAAAACTAGAGTATTATTTAAGTAGTCCCATCATCTGACCATGGGGTTTCTAAACAAATAAAAGACAAATTAGAAGAAATAATTCAAGAAAATTTCCCAGGACTGAAGAGCAAGTCTCCAGAATGAAAGGCCAATACATGCACCACCCAATACACAGCCCCTGGACGCATGTGACAAGTTACATTTAGATGCAGATTTATTAGAAACAGATAAAGTCAGAAATTCAGTTCCTCAGCCTGGGCCACATTTCAAGTGTGCAATAGCCTCATGTGGCTGGAGGTAACCATGTTGGAGAACACAGATCAGAACATTTGCTTCATTGCAGAAAGTCCTCTTGGATACCTCCGCCTCACATAATGGATGACAGCAGATCCATGAAGGCACACTGTCATCAACTTTCAGAACACCAGGGACGGAAAGAAGATCCCAAATGCTTGCAGAGAGAATGAGGGGAGTAAGACACAGGTCATGTACAAGGAATCAAAAACCCAAAGTGCACTAATCTTCTCAACAGTGATACTAGACACTAGTCTCTATGTCTTCAAGTTCACAGAGAAAATTCTACCTATCTAGAAGTCTATGCTCAAATCATCCATCAAGTAAGAGGACAGAACAGAGGTATACTCAGATACACACATTCTTTTTTTTTTTCACCTATCAGAGTTTTTCTTTTCTTTCTTTTCTTTTTTTTAATTATTATTTGCCTCAGGGGTACAGGTCTGTGAATCATCAGGCTTACACCTTTCACAGCATTCTTAAGAAAAATTTTCTCCTCTGCATCACTCTTCTGAAAGCTACAAGGAGACGGCCTCTGCCAAAATGAGGGAGAAAAACAAGAAAGAGATCAGGTGGGTCAAGGAGCCACTAGCTTTGTTATAAACACTCTAGTACTGTTCAATTTTCTAAAGCATGTACATCTATACATTTGTTCTTAAAGGTAAATTTTTAGAAGTCTCAGAGCAGGTATCAGCTTCTCCCAGCCCCCTCTGGAGACAAGTGTTCCTTCTGTGTGCTCTCAAAGACCGTGGCTAACCTTCCTCCATATTGAATCTGTCTCCTTATGGGTCTGATTTTTCCCAACAACAGGACACATTTGGACCTGAACCAGAGTGGTAACTTGGAAATATTTGGATCTAAACAAAAATCAGAGCAAGCACCTTCCTGCTGACCTCTAGGCATGTTTGAGGTTCAGATGAATCTCGGATAACAGGTGTTGGGAAATGCCCAAGTGACGAAACAATAGAGATACTGGCAGAATCCATGTGCTATTTCCAATATGTGTTTCACAAACAGCCACAATATTTTGCTGAAATGAAGAACACTGTGTGCTCAGCACTGTGTAGGATCTGAGAGGACAGCCATGGGGTCAACATTAGCCACAAAGCCATCTCTGTCCTTTGGGGGCCAGTGGGAGCTATCCCAGGACTGGGACTAATGAGCTTGTCTGGAAGCAGCTCAGCATAGCGAGTGAGGCCATGGGTCTGAGGGCTCCACCTTTTCTACTCTCTCTCCATGAGCAAATCATTAACCTCTCTGTGCCTCAGTTTCCTCCAAGTCCTATTAGGGTAAATGGGAAATTTGTAAAATTAAATCTTTTGACTTGAGCAGTGAAAAAAAAAAGAATCCCACATTACCTTCAGAATTAAGGAATATGGTGCTCAGGATGCTTAAATTTTAGTAACTACCTAACAAAGGAGTTAAAGTTTATGTACAGTTTTAAGTTATACACAAATAGAAACTTGCACTACATACTCTTCATTTTTGTGTAGGTCCTTTAATTCATCAAAATGTACACTTAACATATGTAGGTTATTGGGTGTAATTATACTCCAGTGATTTATTCAGTGGAAAAAATGGTGCGTGGCCATAGGTCAGATCTAGAGCACAAGTAGCTGATTCTCACTTAAGAGAGGTGGGAGGTAGCACTTCTAATGGAGAAGAAAGCCAAGTGTTAATATGGATAGATGAACAACGAAATTAAATTCAGGTAATTCATATGATAAGTCAATTTTTTTCTATAAGTAGAAGATCAACCTACATATGGAAATATAATAATAAGAGCCCATAAGGTGGCTGAGACAGAAGAGCACTACAACCACACATGACACCATGGTTTAGACTTAGAAAACCTGTATAGAGATTCACACCTGATTCTATGAGGACCCAGAAGAGAGATCAGAAACACTCCCCAGCACCTAATTTCAGTTGATTGTAAAGGTGTTATGATATCCCATTTCATAAGGACAACCTGTTACACAGCAAGAGCGGACTGACACAATAATCTAAGCAAACAGACATGAGGCAATTAGAACATGTGCTGTTTTTTATTTGTGGCGCATGATCTGACAAATGAGAGTAGTCATGATCATTCTGTGATTCAAGTTTATTTCCAGTGACTTTATGAACAAGTGACTATATGTGGGCTCCATTCTGGGTCACCAGAAGAACTTGAAGGGCATCTATGATTGTGCAGAAGAACTGGTGACCCTGAACCACAGAAATGACAGGACATTCAGCTCTCCTGTGAAGCATTTTCTGATCGATCATGCAGGTGGAAGAGATTTCAGAGCAGGAAGGAGGCACAACATGGATGAGGCTGATACTGTTCATTCACCATCCTTTAGCATTTGTGACAAATACTGGGAAAAAGGAGTTATTTCACTTCACGTAACAATAGAGAGAGAGATTAAGCAGAGAGCAGTGGAAGTTTTCAAGTAGAAACAGGAAGATAACTTGGTGATAAAACATATAAAACACTAAGCAATCCTTCACCTCAAGGAATAAACCCCCTTGGTTGTGGACAACAATCATCTATGCTTCAACAATAGATACACAACATGAGAAAGATTTTGGATAATAATAAAACTGGTGACTTGAAATGTTGCATCCTCATAATTCTTAAATATATTTATTTTTTTAATGACAGTATGATTAATATACAGTGTTATACTAGTTTCAGTTGTACAATAAAGTGACTCGGGATTCTATACATTACTCAGTGGTCATCACAATAAATGTACTCTTTTTTAAATTAAATTTTTATTTATTTATTTGTTTGTTTGTTCGTTTATTTATTTGAGAGAGACACAAAGACAGAGAGAGAGAGCATGGGGAGGGGCAGAGAGGGAGAGGATCTGAAGCTGACTCCATGCTTAGGAGGACCCTGAAGTAGGACTTGTTCTCACAACCCTGATATCATGACCTGAGCCAAAACCAAGAGTCAGATGTCAAAGGAACTGAGCCTATTGATAAGTGTACTCTTAACCCCCTTCACCTATTTCACCCATCCCCCTACCCACCTTCCCTGTGTTAACAGCCACTTTGTTCTCCATATGGCCAGAAGAAATATACAGATATTTCTCCAAAGAAGACATCCAGATGACCAACAGACACATGAAAAGATGCTCAACAGAATCATCAGGGAAATACAAATCAAAATGACAATGAGATACCACCTCACACCTATAAGAATGGCTAAAATCCACAACAGAGGAAACAAGTGTTAGGGAGGATATGGAGAAAAGGGAACACATGCAAGTGGTATATGCAAGTATATACCACTTGCATATAATGCAAGTAATGCAAGTGGTATAGCCACTCTGTAAAACAGTATGGAGTTTCCTCAAGAAGTTAAAAATAGTGGTATTTACCCTGAGCTTACAAATATTACCCCAAACATACCCCAATGTTCATAGCAACAATGTCCACAATATCCAAACTGTGGAAAGAGCCAAGATGCCCATCAACAGATGAATGGATAAAGAAGATGTGAGATAGATAGATAATAGATAGATAGATAGATAGATAGATAGATAGATAGATAGATAGATACACACACACACACACAAACATACATACACATAATGGAATATTAGCCATCAGAAAGGATGAATACCTATAATTTACACTGACATGGATGGAACTGTAGGGTATTATGTTGAGTGAAATTAATCAATCAGAGAAAGACAATTATCATATGGTTTTAGTAATATGTAGAATATAAGAAACAGTGCACAGGATCATAGGGGAAGGGAGGGAAAATGGAAGGGAAAGAAATCAGAGAGAGAGACAAACCATGAGAAACTCAACTATCAGTAACAAAATGAAGAGTTCTGGAGGGAAGGTGGATGGGGGGATGGAGCAATTGGGTGAAGGGCAGGCATTAAAGAAGGCACATGATGTGATGAGCCCTGGGTGTTGTACACAACTAATTATTGAACTCTACTTCTGAGTAGTATATGAGTAGTAGTAATGATGTAGTATATGTTGGCTAATTGAATTTAAGTAAAAAAGATTATGTTTCCTAGACCACCTGTGGATCCATCTGGCTCTGAACTTGTACTTTTGGCTGTTTTTTGGATTACTGATTCAATTTTGTTACTTATAATTGGTCTGTTCGGATTTTCTATTCCTTCTTTTTTGGTTTTGGAAGATGGTAGTTTTTTCTAGGACTTCATCCATTTCTTTTAGGTTGTTCCCTTTTTGCATATAATTTTTCATAGTATTCTCTTATAATACTTTGCTTTCTATGGCATCAGTTGTTACTTCTCCTTTCTCATTCTTATTTTATTTACCTGTGTCCTTTCTCTCTCTCTCTCTCTCTCTTTTTTTTCTGCATGAGTGTGGCTAAGGTTTTGTCAATTTTGTTTAACTTTTCAAACAACCAGCTCCTGGTTTCATTGATTTTTTCCATTTTTTTAAACCTGTGTCTCATTTATTTCTGTTCTTATCTTTATTATTTTCTTTCTCTTATTCACTTTGGTCTTTGATTGTTCTTTAGGAAACAGTACTTTGGATATAAAATCAGTACCTGATAGTGATTTAAAGCAGGCATGCCAAATGTGAATTCCCTTAATTTGATTTCATTAGTCTGATATCCATATAGACACTTTGGTTTCTTTGTAGTTAGAAGAGATTTTCCAACCCTATTCAGTGTGAATCAGCTGTACCAGGACTCTAGCTCCTACCCTCAGCTATGCTCCACTGGACTTCCTCCTTTCAACTGTATCACTGAAGTACATTTATATGTAATAAACTGTACCTATTTAAAGTATATAGTTTGACACTTGTGGTAAGCCCTGCATAACATAAAGAGTTATGGATTGAATCTCTATGTTGTACACCTGAAACTAATATAATATTGCAAGTCAACTATATTTCAATAAAAAGTACTTCTTAAGTAAGCTATACAATTTGCTGCATTATGGAGTTGTACAAAATTTAGGAGCATATTCTGAATGATTCCATTTCTATGTATTTCCAAAAAGTGCACAATAAGCTTTAACTACTTTGTTCTGTATCTTTTTAAAATTTAATGCCCTGAGTCTTAGTTTTCTTATTTCTGAAGATAATGTTGGATAATTAAACAAATTTCAGAGGGGTACTCTGGGAATACACGAATGTATGGTCATATTTTGTAGATCCATAAGAAATTGTTCAACGGTGAAAGTTATGGTATGTGTGGGGGGCGTGTTTATAGATATTTTTCTTTCAAGTAAACATGGGTGGTCATATGCCCACACACAGACTCATTATTAGGTGATCTTTCATGTCATAAGTAAAACTAAGAAAAAGTGAGAGGATAAGAATGAAAAGAATGAACATTTGGATTATCAGAAAGCAAAAGCATATAAAAATTTGAACACAGAGATTTAAGATGGAACAGTGGCCTTAATGATTCAGTTTTTCTACCTTAGTGTCTACAAGTCTGTATGGTTCATGGCATGGCAGATTTTCTGTACCAGCAATTGGGGTTGAACAAATCCAAAGCGACTTCAGATTCCTTTTCTACTTCAAGCAGGATTTCAATACCAAATATCTTTATCCAGGAAAATATAATGAATAAGATCCAAGGCTGAATTTCATTTGCCTTGAACAAAGTGTTACTGGATAAATGTCTGGATGAGTTTTTTACTATGGTTGTAAGAAATTATCATGCTATTGCCTTAAAATAAATACATTCATTTTCTGATAGTTCTGGAAGTGAGAAGTGTGAAATAGGTCTCTGTGGGCTAAAATCACTCTGTCTGCAGAGAACAGTTCATTCCGGCAGTCTGGGGGATGAATACATTTTTCTTTCCTAGTCCCAGCTTTAGAGTCACCTATACTCCCTGGTGTATATGCCCTCCTTTTATCTTCAAGGCCAACAACATAGCACCTCAAAATCTTTTTCTGACTCCAAGTCTTCTGCCTCTCTCTTCCACAATTGGAGGATCCTTGTGATCTATTGAGCCCACCTGGATAATTAGAATAACTTTACTTTAGTGTCAGCTGACGAACAATGTTAATACCACCTGTAACCTTAATTCTCCCTTGTCATGACAAAAGACATATCCAAAGATTCTGTTGATTAAGATGTGGAAATATTTGGGGACATTATTCTGCTACTAAAGTCTTTGTCAGGGGTATATTTGATGTCAATTCAAGGGCCCTCACTTTGAAAAATCAAACACAGAATTTATTTCAGACTCTAAGGTGGATACTTGGAACTTTTTTTCAAAACCATACCTGAAAAAGATCACATGGCTTATTTATGACCATCACACCAAAACTATGAATGGCAAAGTAAACCCTCAACTAAATAAATTCAATATCATCTAAAGATTAAGGTGAAGTGCAGGGAGATTAGACCTCTGGAAGTCAGGAAAGTTCCTGAGAATGAGGAATACAAAACTGGATTCACTTGACTTCTACTCTGGTCTCCCAGGAACAGAGTGTCATCAGGAAAAGTTTTCTTTCTGTCCACGTCTGTGGCCCACTGGAAATGAAGTGCTTTGAGGTGGGAGTAACAATGGAAACGGTGCCTACTGAGCAGACACAGAGCTTTAAATATCTCTACTACTGCAGAACTTCAGGATATGAAACCTTGGACTGGCCAGGACATGTTTATTTTTGTGTTCCTAAGTCTGGCTGGGGGACTCATGCTTCACTGCTTCCAGTTCTCCTTTCTGGAAACAGAGCTTTGGTCTCCATCGTCAACCATCCAGGGTAGAATTTGTTCCTCCACGTGGAGACTTTCAACTGATAGACCCTACCCAGGTGAGTCTGAGCCTCAGCAGATATTTCAGGAAAGGATCAGAAAGAACGGAAACTGAGAACATTTCCTGAGGTTATGTGGAATATGTAGACTCATTTATACTTATAGTATGTAATGTGTTCAAAAGAGAAGTGTCCATTGGACTCAGCAATAGCAGCATCATTGTTGACAATAACTGGTTGGAATGGAAGTCCAATTGCATGAAACAGGGGAATGGAATGTGGGATGTAAAGCTGTTTCAGTGCAATTAGAACATTTCCAAGGAGTTTGCAGCTAAGGGGAGCAGGAAAACAAAGTATTAGGCTTGTGTGTGGTGAGCTTTTTAAGATGTGGTGTTTTCGAGCATGTTCTGTATTTATAGAAAGACCCAGACCCCTGCAGTCAGCTATTCCCTTGCAACTGCAGTTCCTGAGACATACATTTCCTAATATCTTCCCTCACATTGAGTATTCACATAAAAGATCATGTTTAATATGCAAAAAGGGGTATGTTCACCAGCTTTACTTTATAATATTTCATTACCAGGATATATGGAAACTATGATGACATTTATAAGGTAGAAGAAAAACTCAGCCAAATCTCTTCATTGGTGATAATCATTTATTTAATTACAGGAATAAACCACACCGTAAGGTTTTAACTATACTGACTAACATTGTGTCACTGTAGGAGGATGGATACTGCTATCCCCACTATTTGAGTGAGAATACTCACATTTGGAAAGGATTGGTTGACTCTCCTAAGTTCAAACAGCTTATATGTGGAAAAGCTCTGACATTCAAAACCTGGTTTCCTGATCCCAAAAGTTTTGCCTTTAAAATCATTCAGGAAAGTCTTTTATTATTTCATCTATAAAAATCCCCTTCTGTTGTCATACATTGTATATTTTGTGTTGTAAATTGCAGGTTTATTTCCTTTGCACATTTTTCTAAAGGGATATTCAATCAGTAAAATATTTTGACATCATAAAAACACTGCTCCTTTCTTGTTAGATACATTGTTATTTTTAAGCTTTGTTAATTATTCTGGGCATCAGGGGATATGAACTGGGGATGGAATGCTGCCAGAACCATGGAAGATTTCTGCTCCTCACAGTTGCTCAGGGACCCCCTGAGCTTATTAGATCTCCTTTACCCCTTGTGTCCATTTCTTTCCTCTCTGTGTTTCTGGAACTGCTTTCTTATGTTTCTTTAAATACAGGACACAAGATGATCATATTAAAATAGAGCCTCTTGTTTCCATGTCCATAGGAGGCTTACTAACTAGAAATTAAGTACTGAGTATTTATAGTCTGATGTTGACAGCTTGCCTTGTATCATTTCTTTCAAAATTATTATGGCTGAGGGCAAGAAAAGCATGATAGTAAGGTGGTGCCAGGAGGCTAGGGTGCACTGTGTGTGTGTGTGTGTGTGTGTGTGTGTATGGTGTATCTGTTTTACTGTGTGTGTGTGGTGTGCATGTGTTTTACTGTGTGTGTGTGTGTGTGTGTGTTGCATGTATTTTACTATGTGTGCATTTTGTGGGGCATTACCTGTCATCAGGACAATGGTACCCAAGTTCAATCGCACTACTGGGTATTTACCCCAAAGATACAGATGTAGTGAAAAGAAGGGCCATATGTACCCCAAAGTTCATAGCAGCAATGTCCACAATTGCCAAACTGTGGAAAGAGCCAAGATGCCCTTCAACAGATGAATGGATAAAGAAGATGTGGTCCATATATACAATAGAATATTGTATCAACTAACTTTTGTATCAACATGGATGGGTCTGGAGGAGATTATGCTGCGTGAAATAAGTCAAGCAGAGAAAGTCAATTATCATATGGTTTCACTTGCTTGTGGAACTTAAGGAATAAAATGGAGGACTTTAGAAGAAGGAAAGGAAACATGAATTGGGGTAAACTGGAGGGGGAGATGAACCATGTGAGACTGTGGACTCTGAGAAGCAAGATGAGGATTATGGAGGGGAGGGGGGAGAGGGGATGGGTGAGCCTGGTGGTGGGTATTAAGGAGGGCACGCACTGCATGGAGCACTGGGTGTGGTGCATCAACAATTAATCTTGAATCACTGAAAAAAATAAAAGGATACATGTACCCCAATGTTTTTAGCAGCATTATCCACAATAGCCAAACTATTGAAGCAGCTCAAGTGTCCACTGATAGATGAATGGATAAAGAAGATGTGGTATATATATGCAATGGAATATTACTCATTCAGAAAATAGAATGAAATCTTTCCATTTGGAATGACATGAATAGAGATTGAGAGTATTACACTAAGCCAAATAAGTCAGTCAGAGAAAGGCAAGTACTATATGATTTCACTTATATGTGGAATTTAAGAAGTAAAACAAATGAGCAAAGAGAAAAAGAGAGAGATAATGAGAGAGGGGAAAAAAGAGAGGGAGAAACCAAGAAACAGACTCTTAACTACAGAGAACACCCTACTGGTTACCAGAGGGCAGGTGGTGGGAGGGATGGGTGATAAGACGATGGGTGTGAAGGAGGGCGTTTGTGGGGAGCACCACCTGTTGTACCAAAGTTTGAAACACTATACTGTACACCTGAAATGAATATTACACTGTAGTTTAACTAGCTGGAATTTAAATAAAAACTTTAAAAATGAAAAAAAATAGAGGGTAGTAAATAAATGAAAGAATTCCATTTGCTTGAAAATAATTATATTTCTTTTCTTTCCTTTTAGTCACCACCATCATATGGAACCAGGTAATGACAAAAAATTCCTGAATTTCTTCTTCTGGGATTATCAGAGGAACCAGAGTTACAGCCTCTCATATTTGGGCTTTTCCTCTCTATGTACCTGATCACTGTGTTTGGAAATCTTCTCATCATCCTGTCTGTCAGCTCTGACTCCCACCTCCACACCTCCATGTACTTCTTCCTTGCCAACCTGTCCTTTGTAGACATCTGTTCTACCTCTACCACCATCCCCAAGATGCTTCAGAACATCCAGACTCAGAGTAAAGTGATAACCTATAAAGGCTGCATCACCCAGATATCCTCTTTTCTACTTTTCACTAGGTTGGATGACTTTTTCCCTACTGTGATGGCTTATGACCACCTTGTAGCCATTTGCCACCCCTTGCACTACACAGTCATCATGAACCCCCAGCTCTGTGCACTGTTGGTTCTGGTGTCCTGGATCATCAGTGGCCTGCATTCGTTGTTAAAAAGCTTAATAGTGTCATGGTTATCCTTCTGTAGAGAGGTGGAAATTTCCAACTTTTTCTGTGAAATTAATCAGGTGGTCCAACTTGCCTGTTCCAACACCTTTCTTAGTGACAGGGTGATGTATTTTGCAGCTGTCCTGCTAGCTGGTGGTCCCCTTGCTGGGATTATTTACATTTATTTTAAAATAGTTTCCTCCATACTTGGGATGTCATCAGCTCAGGGCAAGTAATAGAGCATTTTCCACCCGTGCATCTCACCTCTAGGTTGTCTCCTTATTTCATTGTATGAGCCTAGGAGTGTACCTTGGCTCTGCTGCTCCCCAGAGCTCCCACTCAGGTGCAGTAGCCTCTGTGATGTACACCGTGGTCACACCCATGCTGAACCCCTTCATCTACAGCCTAAGGAACAGAGACATAAAGAGGGCTCTGAAAAAAATCATTGGGATTCAGTAATGCAAGGGCCATTCTGGGTAGAAGGAGTGCCCGTGATTACAGGGCTCACAGTCTGAGGGCCAGGAACTGCCATTCTTAGATCAGGCTGTGGAAGTACAACCAGCTCCTTCTATATATTTTCTGGAATTTCCATTTGTTTGATTTCAACTTCTCCTTACGTTTAAGTAATTCATTATATTAAGCTTCTGCTCTGCCTGATATACAGGCAAGTTCTGCATTGTCCATTTTCACACATTCATAATGTTTTCTCCAATCTTGGGTCACAAATGCCTGGAAATTTTTGTATCTTACAGGTGACTTGTTGTATTTCTTAGAAATAATTTCATTTCACATGATTTATGTCATGCCATGTAAATTCTCTCTAGATTCCCCAAAAAGACTAAGTATGGGCTACAGTCTTCATATGGAAGATAACTACACTTGGCCCTAAGCTCTTCACATAAATGTATTGTAAATGAAACTACAAAACCCTAGCTTTCACCTTGAGTCGGTCAGTCTTTTCTAATCACCACCCTCACTCCTCTTCCTACTAATGTGGATTCTAACACTATTCTCTTTACATCTCAGGCTACGGACAGGAATTCTCAGGCTAGGAAAGCTCAGGAACTCCCCTGAGCCCATGTGCCTGTGGACATCCCCACAGATGCTTCCCTGGCCAGAGCCCCTGCTGTGGCTGCTCTGGCCCTTGGGTTCTTACTGTGATTGGAAGACAGACTTCAGCAACATCTGTCAGAGAACTTCAAAATACAGGGTTTATTGCTCTCAAGTCCTAGAGGGCACTTGGAATACCAAAGACCAATTGGGGAGGTCTCAGAATGGAGAAGACATTGAGAGGGACGGAGAGCAAGAACTGCTGAGGGAACAGCCTTTATTGGGGTCCATGGCCAGAGTTTTTAGGGGTTTGTGGGTTCATACTTTATAGGACGATCTTATATGTGTAGAAATTGGGTGCTGAAGAGAAAGCAGAGTCACTCCTGTATCAGCATTTAGGTTACCCAGGGCTTTCGGAAGAGGTACATCTTGGCTGGGGCAACCTGAGTACTTAATTTAGTAATTGAGTCTAGCACCTGACAATGTGTTTACTCCACTTGATTGTCTTTGAGATGGATGCCTCAGGGTCAATAGCTTCAGGTCAGGCACTTACATTACAATCAAAAAGCTGAATGTCAGGCAGTTACTCCCTATACACGCTTCTATATTTCCTAACTGGTCTCCTGATTTTATTCTATGATTCAGCTAGGTGTCCAGAGTACCCACCATAGCCCCTGGCAAACACATTAGCAAACATATCTCTCCCAGGGGAGTCTACAACATGGAAAGACAAATCTGAATAAACAGATAGACCTGATATGTTAGTGTCAGGATGACCATTAAAAATGATTAAGCAAAAAAAAAAAGAAAAAAAAAAGAAAAAAAATGATTAAGCAAAATTTAAAAACATTCATTTTGTTACTACACAAAATATTCCTTTTTTTCTGATTTTCTTTTTTTTTTTTTACATCAGAGTTCATGCTGTGCATGTATTTGTGAAAGCATGAAATATTGGTGTCCACAATTGAGGGGATTTATTTATTCATTGACCTGAAGGACTGTTTAGTGTCTTGAATGTTTTACCACTGAATTATCTTCCTATTTCTACTTGAAAATTTCCAGTGATATCTGCTACTATGACTCTTTCTATGGTTCCACAAAATAATGCCCTGTTCATAATATTTGTCACAATTGCTAAGCGATGGCGAATGAACAGTATCAGTATCATCCGTTCTGTACCTCTTTCTGCTCAGAAATCTCTTCCCCCTGCATGATCAGAGGACACTTCACAGGAGAGCTGGATGCCCTGCTGGTTGTGTCATTCAGGGTCACCAGTTCTTCTGCACAAATGTGCATATCCTTCGAACTCTTTCAGTGACCTGGAAGGGAGTTCACATATAGTCACTTGTTCATAAAGTCATTGGAAATAAACCTGAATAACAGAATGATCACTACGGCTCTCTTCATTTGTGAGACCATATTCCACAAATAAAAACAGTACATGTTCTGTTGCCTCAGATCTGTTCACTTGGATTAGTGTGTCACCAGCTCTTGCTGTGTAACACAAGGTCTTTGTCAAATGGGATATCATATTGATGTGGGGTGGCTAAGCACAGTGGTCAAGAAAGAATTCTTGAGGGTGCCTGGGTGGCTCAGTGGGTTAAAGCCACTGCCTTCGGCTCAGGTCATGATCCCAGGGCCCTGGGATCGAGGCCCACATCGGGCTCTCAGCTCGGCGGGGAGCCTGCTTCCTCCTCTCTCTCTGCCTGCCTCTCTGCCTACTTGTAATCTCTCTCTCTCTGTCAAATAAATAAATAACATTTAAAAAAAATAAAAAAAGAAAGAATTCTTGAACCATTTACATGGTGCAAAGAAATGCTTTTATTACATCACAGGGACAGAACCTGTGGGCAGAAAGAGGTGCGCCAGGATTGTGAGCAGTGACTGACTCTATACTTTGAAGTTTGTGGAGCGAGGGAGAAGAGATAATGTAAATCACTAAAGAATTTCTGTATGCTGAACATGAGATTTACAGGACCTTGGAGGTTGGACTATGGTCAAGATAATCTTAATTTTAGTCTCTAATAAAGCATCAATCATAAGGCAGCCTTGAGTTCCTGGAGGAGTGTCATGCTCTGCATGTCTTAGAGATTTATCCTTGGCTGCAAGTTGTAAGGACATTGACTTTTAGCTACAGTTCTCTTGCCTTTGTTCTCCTTATTAATAATTCCTTTACAATGAAATGGCACTGTATTCCGGGAAGCATTTCTGATCTCTGCTGGGCTCCTCATGGGTCTGGAATCAGGTGTGAATCTCTGTGTTGTGTTTCTAAGGTTCATCCATGATATTGTATGTGGTTGTAGTGTTTTTCTGTCTCAGCTAATTTGTGGGACCTTATTACTACATTTCTATATGTAAAGTATTCTTCTATTTATGAATAAAATAAACTTATCATGTGAATTATTTGTATTTCTCTTTTTAATTTATCTTTTATTATGTTATGTTAGCCACCATACAGTACATTATTTGAATTTCATCCCACTGTTCCTACATCCATATAACAGTTGCTTTCCTTGCTTGTTAGAAGAGCTGTCTCCAAGGGAAACCCTCCTCCACTGTTGGTGGGAATGCAAGCTGGTGCAGCCACTCTGGAAAACAGTATGGAGGTTCCTAAAAAAGTTGAAAATAGAGCTACCCTATGATCCAGCAATTGCACTACTGGGTATTTACCCTAAAGTTACAAAGGTAGTGATCCTCAGCGGCATGTGCACCCGAATGTTTATAGCAGCAATGTCCACAATAGCCAAACTATGGAAAGAACCTAGATGTCCATCAACAGATGAATGGATAAAGAAGAGGTGGTATATATGTATATATATATGTACACATATATATGCATATATATATGTATATATATACATATATATGTGTACATATATATATAATGGAATACTATGCAGCTATCAAAAGAAACAAAATCTTGCCGTTTGCAATGACGTGGATGGAACTAGAGGGTATTATGCTGAGCGAAATAAGTCAATCAGAGAAAGACAATTATCATATGATCTCTCTGACATGAGGAACTTGAGGGGCAGTGTGGGGGGTTGTGGGGGGTAGGGAGGGAAAAATAATGAAGCAAGATGGGATCGGGAAGGAGACAAACCATAAGAGACTCCTAATCTCACAAAACAAACTGAGGGTTACTGGGGGGTGGGAGGGTAGGGATAGGGTGGATGGGTTATGGACACTGGGGAGAGTTTGTGCTTTGGCGAATGCTGTGAAAGGTGTAAGCCTGATGATTCACAGACCTGTACCCCTGGGGTAAATTAAAAAAATAAATAAATAAATACATAAAAATAAACTATCTGTACGTACTTAAAAAAATTTAAATACTTTGTTCTGTGAGTTATTAGAATTTAATGCCCCTGAGCCTCAGTTTTCTAATTTCTGAATACAAGATGGGATATTTTCACTTTTGTTCCCCTTGCCTTTGGAGACATGTCTTGAAAGAATTTGTTGTGGCCAATGTCAAAGAGGTTACAGCCTATGTTCTCCTCTAGGATTTTGATGGATACCTATCTCACATTGAGATCTTTCATCCATTTTGAGTTTATCTTTGTGTATGGTATAAGAGAATGGTCAAGTTTCATTCTTCTGTATATAGCAGTCTGGTTTCCCAGCACCATTTATTGAAGAGACTGTCTTTTTTTCCACTGGATATTTTTTCCTGCTTTGTTGAAGATTAGTTGACCATAGAGTTGAGGGTCCATATCTGGGCTCTCTATTCTGTTCCATTGGAGTATGTGTCTGTTTTTGTGCCAGTACCATGCTGTCTCGGTGACCCCAGCTTTGTAATATAGCTTGAAACGAGGCAATGTGATCCCCTAGCTTTGCCTTTCTTTTTCAACATTTCCTTGGTGATTTGGTGTACTTTCCGGTTCCATATAAATTTTAGGATTGTTTGTTCCAGCATTTTGAAAAGTGCCGTTGGTATTTTGATTAGGATGGTGTTGAAAGTATAGATATGGCCAGTACAGACATTTTTAACAATGTTTATTCTTCTCATCCATGAGCATGGAATGTTTTTCCATCTTTTTGTGTCTTCTTCAATTTCTTTCATGAGTGTTTTGTATAGATCTAGAGTATAGATCCTTCATCTTTTTAGTTAGTTTTTTCCCAAGGTATCTTATGGTTTGGTGATATTATAAATGGAATTGATTCTCTAATTTCCCTTTCTACAGTTTCATTGTTAGTGTATAAGAAAGCAACTGATTTCTGTGCATTAATTTTGTATCCTGTGACATTACTGAATTGCTGTATGAGTTCTAGTAATTTGGGGGTGGAGTCTTTTGGGTTTTCCACATAGAGTATCATGTCATCTGTGAAGAGAGTGTTGGAGTTCTTCTTTGCCAATTTGAATACCTTTTATTTCTTTTTGTTGTCTGATTGCTGTTGTTAGGACTTCTAGTACTATGTTGAACAATAGTGGTAAGAGTGGGCATCCTTGCCATGTTCCTGATCTTAAGGGAAAAGCTTTTAGGTTTTCCCCATGAAGAATGATATTTGCTGTGGGCTTTTCATAGATGGCTTTTTATGAAATTGAGGAATGTTCCCTCTATTCCCATACTCTGAAGAGTTTTATTCAGGAAAGGATGCTGTATTTTTGTCAAAAGTTTTTCTGCATCAATTGAGAGGATCATGTGGTTCTTGTCTTTTCTTTTATTAATGTGTTTTATCACATTGATTGATTTGTGAATACTGAATTACTCTTGCATCTCAGGAGTAAATCCCACCTTATTGTGATGGATAATCCTTTTAATGTACTATTGGATCCTATTGACTAGGATCTTTTTTTTTTTTGCCCCAGGGGTACAGGTCTGTGAATCATCAGGCTTACACCTTTCACAGCATTCACCATAGCACAAGCCCTCCACCATGATAGCACAAGCCCTCCACCATGTATTTTTTTTAAGATTTTATTTATTTATTTCACAGAGGGAGAGAGATCACAAGGAGGCAGAGAGGCAGGCAGAGAGAGAGAGGAGAAAGGAGCCCTATGCGGGCCTCGATCCCAGGACCCTGAGATCATGACCTGAGCCGAAAGCAGAAGCTTTAACCCACTGAGCCACCCAGGCGCTCCCTCTCCCATGTATTGACTAGGATCTTGTTGAGAATTTTGACATCCACATTCATCAGGGATATTGCTCTGAAATTCTTCTTTTTGATGTGGTCTTTGCCTGGTTTTGGATTTCATCAAGAAAAAAGTTTCTGCACAGCAAAGGAAACATCAACAAAACAAAGAGGCAACCCACGGAATGAGAGAAGATATTTGCAAATGACACTACAGACAAAGGGCTGATATTCAAGATCTACAAATACCTTCTCAAACTCAACACCCTAAATACAAATAATCAAGTCAAATAATGGGCAGAAGACATGAGAAGACACTTCTCCAAAGAAAATATACAGATGGCTAACAGAAACATGAAAAAGTGTTCATCAGCATTAACCATCAGGGAAATTCAAATCAAAACCACATTGAGATACCACCTTACACCAGTTAGAATGGCAAAAATTGACAAGGCAAGAAACAAGAAATGTTGGAGAGGATGTGGAGATAGGGGAACCCTCTTACACTGTTGGTGGGAATGCAAGTTGATGCAGTCACTTTGGAAAACAGTGTGGAGTTTCCTCAAGAAATTAAAAATAGAAATATCCTATGATCCAGCAATTGCACTTACTGGATATTTACCCCAAATATACAGATATAATGAAAAGAAGGGCTTTTCTTCTTTAAGGGCCAATGTTTATAACAGCAATGTCCACAATAGCCGAACTGTGGAAAGAGCCAAGATGCCCTTCAACAGATGAGTGGATAAAGAAGACGTGATCCATATACACATTGGAATACTACTCAGCCATCAGAAAGGATGAATACCCAACTTTTGCATCAACATGGATGGGAGTGGAGGAGATTATGCTAAGTGAAATAAGTCAAGCAGAATTTCAACTATCATCTGGTTTCACTTATTTGTGGAGCACAAGGAATAGCATGGAGGACACTGGGAGAAGGAAGGGAAAAGTGAAGGAGGAGAATGGAGTGGGAGAAGAACCATGAGAGACAGTGGACTCCAGGGAACAAACTGAGGGTTTTTCAAGGGAGGACAGTGGGAGGATGGGTGAACAATGTGATGAGTATTAAGGAGGGCACATATTCCATGGAGCACTGGGTGTTATAAGCAAACATTGAATCATGGAACACTGCAACAAAAACTAATGATTGTGTATATGGTGACTAGCATAAAAAATTTTTTTAAAAAATAGAAGGAAAGGATCCTGGGCAGAAGAATGAAAATGCAGATAGAGACAGAGAACCTCAGAATGAGTGCACAATTGTGCACACACAAGGAAAAGTGGACTCCAGGAAGGTGAGAAGTAACCATACAAAGCAATAATGATGATGAATTCTTGATATTAAGACTATTTAGAGTACAATGCATGAAAGAAAAACAGGAAAAGAGTTCATATTATTTTCAAATGCACATTGAACACTTAAGGAATCAAGCATAGGTTGATATACTAGGAATTTACACAATTTTCTCCAAAAAAGAAAAGGAGAAACTCCTCAACTTCCTTTCCAAGGTAGCAAAACTTTGCATATTAACGCTTTGAAAAGGACTTAGAAAAGAAATCGCAAACTACTTTGTTTCATGAATACACATGCAAACTGCCCCCACCCAAAGAAAACCACACATGAAGAGGATCACTTGGCTTTCTTATTAACATCTCCCCAAAGCTAAAATCACCATGTAATCCTTTATTAAATTAAATCAAAATCAACTCTGGGTTAAAGTAAAGTACAAGGATGTTAGACCTCTGGAAGGCAGGCAAGTTCATGAGACTGAGGAATACAAAACTGGATTCACTTGACTTCTACTCTGTTCTCTTGGGAACAGAATCTCAGCAGGAAAAGTTTTCTTTTTGTCCACGGCAGTGGCCCATGGGGAATGGAGTGCTCTGAGGTGGGAGTAACAGTAGAAGAAGTGCCTAATGAGCAGACACAGGGAACTACAAATAGCTCCTCTGTTGCAGAACTTCAGCAAGTGAAACCTTGGATTAGCCAGGACATGGTTGTTATTTTTGGGTTCCTAAGTCTGGCAGGGGAACCCAGGCTGCATTGTTTCCTCTGTCCTGTCTGGGAACAGAGATTTGGTCTCCATTATCAATAATCCAAGAGGAATTTAGACCTCCACACGGAAACCTTCATCTTATAGACCCCAACCAGGTGAGCCTGAGAGCTCAACACGTATTTCAGGAAAGGATCAAAAAGAATGGAATCTGAGAACTGTTACCTGAGGTCACCTGAGGTTAAGCAGTTTCAATTATAAGTAACTTATGTAATGTGTTCAAAAGAGAAGTGTCCACAGGTGTCAGCAATACAGGCATCATTGTTAATGATGGTGGGAATGGAAGTCCAGTTGGATGAGTCAGGGAAAAGAATGGGGGACCTAAAGTGTTTCCATTGAAATTAGAACATATCCAAGGAGTTTGCAATTAATGGGATTAGGAAGAGTATTAGGCTTGAAGCATGTGCAGTGAACTCTTTACAATGTGGTGGTTTTGAGCATGTTCTGTATTTATAGAAAGTCCCAAACCCACGCAGGCAACTATACCCTTGCAACAGCAGTTCTTGAGACATACATTTCTCAGCATATTCTTTCACAGTGAGTATTCACATGAAAAATTGTATTTAACATGCAAATACCTTTACTTCATAATGCTTCCTTAACAGGAGGTGTGGAAATGATGGCAAGATTTGTGAGGTAGAAGAAAAACTCAGCCAAATCTTTTCACTGGTTATAATCACTCAGTCACAGGAAGGAACTGTATTGTAAGCTCTTTATGTATACTAATGATGCCTGCCACTGTAGGAGGATGGTTGCAGCTATTCCAACTATTTGACTACAGATATTTCTTTTTTTTAAGATTTTATTTATTTATTTGACACAGAGAGAGAGATCACAAGCAGGCAGAGAGGCAGGCAGAGAGAGGAGAAAGCAGGCTCCCTGCTGAGCAGAGAGCCCAACGTGGGGCTCATCCCAGGACTCTGAGATCATGACTTGAGCCCAAGGCAGAGGCTTTAAACCACTGAGCCACCCAGGCACCCTTGACTACAGATATTTTATATTTGGTAGGAATTGGTTGTCTCTCCTAAGTTCAAAGAGCTTATATGCTGTAGATATGATATTCGAAAACTGGTTTTCTGATTCCAAAAGCTTTGCCTTTAAAATCATTCAGAAAAGTGTCTTATTATTTCCTCTTTAAAAATCCCCTTTCATTGTCATACATTGTAAATTTTCTGTTGTAAATTGAGATTTATTCCCTTTGCATATTTTTTCTAGAGAGATATCCAATCAGTAAAATGTCTTGACATCATAAAGATACCACCGCTTTATTGTTTAGATACATTGTTATTTTCCTTCTTTGTTAATTTTTCTAGGCATCAGGGGATGTGGACTGGGGCTGGAATGATTCCAGAACCAGGGAAGCTTTTGCTCATCCAGCCTCTCAGGGACCACCTGAGCTTATTAGATCTCTTCTCCCTCTTGTGTCCATTTCCTTCCTCTCTGTGTATTTGGAACTGCTTTCTTATGTTTCTTTAAATACAGGACACAATTAGTGATGGGAATTATAGAGGGTATGTGATGTGATAGCACTGGGTGTTATATGCAACTGATAATTTGTTCAACATTAGATCCGAAACTAATGATGTACTATAAGTTGGCTAATTGAATTTAAATTGAAAAAGAAAAATAAATACAGGACACATTATGATCATATTGAAATGGAGCCAATGTTTTCCTGTCCATTAGAGGCTAACTAACTAGGTTTTAAGTACTATTTACACAGCCTTCAGGGCAAAGGTAACCTGATGTTGACAGCTTGTGTTCTATCAAGTCTTTCAACATTATTGTGGTTAAAGGCAAGAAAAGCATGATAGTAATGTAGTTCCAAGAGGCCATAGTGCACTGTATTCATGTGCATGCCAATGATTGTGTGTGTGTGTGCGTGTGTGTGTGTGTTTGTGTGTGTGTGTGTTATGAGGCATAGCAGTCCTCAGGGCAATAGTACCAGAGTTCATATACTCCAATATGTGACACTTAAATGCAAGAATGTTAAAAAAAATGTAGGGAAATAAGGAAGGGATCCATCTCTATTCACAGAATACCCTGGAACAAAATAAAATGCAAAGAACACCATGTGAAGGAAGGACTCCCTGTGTCTTGAAGTCCCATCAGTGGCAGGAAGCCACCTCTGTCCTCAACATTCTTTGCCACCACTTCTCATCACTCTCCCTCTTGCTCATTCCCCCACCAAACTGACTTCATTTTGAGATCTGCGTATCTGAAGTAAGTGCCTTCTGCAGGGCCATTGCTCTGTTTTCCCTTCAGGACACACACCTAACCCAGATTTCCTCCTTCCTTCTGCTTAGTGCTTTCTGGAAGCCTCTATTAAAATGTCACCTCCTTTGTAGGTCTTCCTGAACTCCTACTAAAACTTAGCACCCTCTGCATACCCTCCTTTTTTATACCATTTTTTTTCCTTCACAGCACCTCTCACCATCTGATATAGTATATATATATATTTTATTTATATATATATATTCTTTCTCCCTCATTGCATTGAGTGGAGTTTTCTTTTTTTTTCTCCAAGTTGTTTTGTTTTGTTTTTTAAGGGTTAATTTATGATAAAGATTTCAATTTTCTTTATTTTATTTTTTCAGTGATCCAAGATTCATTGTGTATACACCACACTCAGTGCTCCTAGTTTTTATTTAAATTCCAGTTAGTTAACATAAAGTGCCATAATTAGTTTCAGATGTAGAATTTAGTGATTCAACACTTCCATACAATACCTGATGCTCCTCACCACAAGTGCCCTCTTTCGTCCCCATCATCTTTTTTACCCGTCCTCCCACCCACCTCCCTCCAGCAACCCTCAGTTTGTTCTCTATAGTTCAGAATCTGTTCTCTATAGTTAAGAATCTGTTTCTGGTTTGCCTCTCTTTTTTAAACTACTGTTTGCTTGCTTTGTTTTCCTAAATTCCACAAAGGGGTGAAATCATGTGGTGTTTGTCTTTCTCTGACTGACTTATTTCACTTAGCATAATATACTGTAGCTTCATCCAGGTAATTGTAAATGGCAAGATTTCATTCCTTTTAATGGTGAGTAATATCCATTCGTCAGTCAGTGGATATTTAGACTCTCTCCATAGTTTGGCTATTATTGATAATGCTGCCATAATCATCAGGGTGCATGTACTTTTTCAAATTAGTATTTTTGTATCCTTTGGTTAAATACATAGTAGCACAACCTACAGAATGGGGGAACATATTTGCAAATGACATATCTATAAAGGGTTAGTATCCAAAATCTATAACAAACTTAAGAAACTCAACACCCAAAAAACAAATAATATAGTTAAGAAATGGACAAAAGACCTGAGTAGACAATTCTCCAAAAAAGACATACAGATGGCTAATAAACATATGTAAAGATGCTCAACATAATTAATCATCAGGGAAATACAAATAAAACTACAATGAGATATCACTTCACACCAGTCAGAATAGCTAAAATTTAACAATACATGAAACAGCAGGTGTTGGTGAGGATGGAAAGAAAGGGGGACCCTCTTGTATTGTTGGTGGGAATGCAAACTGTTGCAGTCTCCATGGAAAACAGTATGGAATTTCTCAAAAAGATAAAAATAGAACTACCTGTGATCCAGCAATTGCACTCCTAGGTATTCACCCAAAGTGTGTATGGACTGTTCTTTCTCAGCACCCTGTGCTCTTAGTCTAGAAGATGTCAGTACTCAACATATATTTCTCAAATGCAGGAAAGCATTTCTCATTCAAACTGTAATATCTGCCCTCTTAGGGCAAAGTCTGAATAGACAGGAATTCTTATTTGGAGATCTCAGGTAACATCCCTTAAATGAGATCAGATTTTATATATATATAGCAAAATATATATTGTAGTATGTCACTTTGTTAATAATGCCCATTTGCTACAGGCCAAAGCTACCAGGTATCACCTCATACCTGTCAGAATGACTAAAGTCAATAACACAAGAGATAATAGTGGTTGGTGAGTATGGTGAAGAGGAAGACTCTTGCCCTACTGACGGGAATGCAAACTGATGCAGCCACTCTGGAAAGCTGTACAGAGGTTCCTCAAAAAGTTAAATAGAATTGTCCTTTGATCCTGCAATTGAAATGGTAAGTACTTACTCAAAGAATACAAAAATACTAATTCAAAGGTATGCATGTTCCCCAATGTTTATAGCAGCATTATCTACAATAGCCAAACTACAGGAACAGCCCAAGTGTCCATCAATGGATGAATGGGTAAGGAGTATGTGGTATATTTTATATTTATAATGGAATAAGATTCAGACATAAAACAGGATTTTTGCCATTTGTACAACACAGATGGAGGTAAAAAGTATTATGTTAAGTGAAATAAGTCACTCAGAGAAAGATTAATACCATATGATTTAACTCATATGCGGAATTTAAGAAACAAAAGAAATGAGAAAAGGGAAAAAAGAGAGAGAAAGAGAGAGGCAAACAAAGCAATAGACTCTTAACTACAGAGAACACCCTGCTGGTGACCAGAGGAGAGATGGTGGAGGATGGGGAAATGATTGATGGGGACTGAGGAGAGCACTTGTGATGAATACCAGATGTTGTATGGATGTGTTGAAGCACGACATTGCACACCTGAAAGTAATATTATACTTCATGTTAACTAACTGGAATTTAAATAGAAACCTAAATAATGAGGATGCATGGGTGACTTAGTTGGTTAAACAACCACCTTCTGCTCAGGTCATGATTCCAGAGTCCCAGGATTGAGTCCCAGCTACATGGGGAGTCTGCTTCTCTCTCTGCCTTCTCCCCTCTCATTCTCCCTCTCCCTCTCTCTCTCTCTCTCTCTCTCAAATAAATAAATAAAATTAACAAAAAGAAACCTAAATAATGAAAAAAGGGTAATAAATAAATAAATAAAGTCCATTTGTTGAAAATTTTTGTTATTCTTTTTTTCTTCCCTGGTAGTCACGTCCACCAGATGGAACCAGGTAATGATACACAAATTTCAGAATTTATTCTTCTGGGATTATCAGAGGAACCAGAAGTTCACCCCCTCATATTTGGGCTTTTCCTCTCCATGTACCTGATCACAGTGTTTGGAAACCTGCTCATCATCCTGGCCATCAGCACAGACTCCCACCTCCACACCCCCATGTACTTCTTCCTGGCCAACCTGTCCTTTGTAGACATCTGCTTCACCTCCACCACCATCCCTAAGATGCTGTGGAACATCCAGGTTCAGAGCAAAACCATAACATATGCAGGCTGTATCAGCCAGATTTTTTTTTTCGATGTGTTTGGATTCCTGGAGAATTTACTCCTGACAGTGATGGCTTATGACCGTTTTCTGGCCGTCTGTCACCCCCTGCACTACATGGTCATCATGAAACCCCAGCTCTGTGGACTGCTGGTTCTGGTGTCCTGGGTCATCAGTCTTCTGAATTCCTCGTTACAGAGCTTAATGTTGTTGAGGCTGTCTTTCTGTACAGGCATGGAAATACCCCATTTTTTCTGTGAAATCAATCAGGTAGTTGGGCACGCTTGTTCTGACACCTTTCTTAATGACGTGGTGATGTATTTTGGAATTGTGATTCTGGGTTGTCCTCCCGTGGCTGGGGTTCTTTACTCTTACTCTAAGATAGTTTCCTCCATATGTGGAATCTCGTCAGCTCAGGGCAAGTATAAAGCATTTTCCACCTGTGCCTCTCACCTTTCAGTTGTCTGTTTATTTTATTCTACAGTCCTGGGAGTGTACCTTGGCTCTGCTGCTACCCAGAGCTCCCATGCAAGTACAATAGCCTCAGTGGTGTACACGGTGGTCACACCCATGCTGAACCCCTTCATCTACAGCCTGAGGAACAGAGACATAAATAGGACTCTGAAAAGAATCATTGGGGTTCTAGTGATGTATGTGCCAATCATCTTGGGGCTGAAGAAGTACCCATGATTGCAGGGCTCACAGTCTCAAAGCCAGGAACTGCCATTCTTCCATCAGACTGTGGAAGTAGAATCTCGTCCTTCTGCTTATTTTCTGGATTTCCATTTGTTTGAATTCAACTTCTCCATACATTTACGTAACTCATTTTATTAAGCTTCTGCTCTGTCTGATATACAGTTTCCCCTTTATCTGTTTTCATAAAATTCTAATATTTTCCCCAACCTTGGTCACAAATGCCTAGAAATTTCTGTATCTTACAGGGGGCAAGTTGGATTTCTTAAAAATAATTTCATTTCAAATGACTTATACATGCCAAGTAAATTTTCCCTAGATTTCCCAAAAGAATAATCATGAGTTATATTTTTCATGTGGAAGAAACTACACTTGGCCACTAAGCCCTTCACATAATTTATTTGTAGATGAAAATACAAAACCCATCGTTTTACCTTGAGTCTGTCAGGGTTTTTACATATCTGTTGTCATTATTCCTCCTGAGAATGTGGAGTCTAACATTGTTCTGTTTAAGTCTCAGGCTACTGACAGAAATGCTAAGGCTAGGAAAGCTCGGGCACTCCCCTGCATCCCTGTGCTTGTGGACATCCCCAGATGCCTCCATGACCAGAGCCTCTGCTGTGGCTGCACCAACCCTTGGGTTCTTACTGTGACTGCAAGACACACTTTAGCAACACCCATCTGAGAACTCTAACAAAACCAGGTTTATTACTTACAGGTCCTGGAGGGCACAGGGGATCCCAAAGACCATTCAGGGAGGTGTCAGAGGGGAGAGAGAGGCGTTGGGAGGGAGAGAGAGAATGGTGTTGAGGGATCTGCCTTTATTGAGGAACATGGCCAGAGTGTTTAAAGATTTGTGGCTTCACATTTTATAGGACAATTTTTTATGAGTAGAATTTGGGCGCTGAAGGGAAAAGCAGGGTCACTCGTGTGTCAGTATGGAGGTTACCCAGGGCTATCTGAAAAAGTACTTCATGGCTGGGGAAGCCTCCTGTGTTTCCTAACTGGTCTCCTGATTTTACTCGGTGATTGAGCTCAGTGTCCAGAAAGACTATGGTAGCCACCAACAAACACTGATTAGTAAACATATCTCTCCAGGGGAGTCTACATGGAAAGGAAAATTTGAATAAATGGATCAACCTGATATGTTCTTAGTGTCAGGATGACCATAAATATAATGAAGCACAATTTAAGAACATTCATTTTGTTACTAAACAAAATATTCCTTTTTTTCATTTTTTTCTTCTTTTGCATCAGAGTTCATGCTGTGCATCTATTTATTGAAGCATGGAAGATTGGTGTCCACAACTGAGGGGGCTTATTTATTGAGTTGAAGGGTTGGTTAGTATCTTGTATGTTTCATCACTGAATGATCTTCCTATTTCTACTTGAAAAATTTCAGTGCTACCTGCTAATATGACTCTTGTTTCACAAAATATCTCCCTTTTCCTAATATTTGTCACAATTGCTAAGGAATTGCAAATGAACAGTATCAGTATCACCCATTTAGTGGCTCCTTCCTGCTCAGAAGTCTCTTCCTCCTGCATGATTAGAGGACACTTCACAGGAGAGCTGGATGCCCTGCTGGTCTTGTGGTTCAGAGTCACCAGTTCTACTGCACAAACATGCACCTCCTTCAAACTCCTTCAGAGACCTGGAACAGCCCACATATTCACTTGTCCATAAAGTCATTGAAAAGAAACTTGAATAACAGAATGACCATGACTTCTCTCCTCATTTGTCAGATAATATGCCATAAATAAAATGCAGTCCTTGTTTTAGCTGCCTCAGATCTGCTCACTTGGATTATTGTGTCAGTCACCAAATGCTTTATAACATGCTGTTCTTGTAAAATGGAATACCATGATTATGAGGGTGACTAAGTGCAAAGGTCAAGAGAGAATTCTTGAGACACTTTATGGTGCAAAAGGATACTTTTACTTTAGCACAAGGTTAGGGCCCGTGGGCAAAGAGAGGTGCACCAGGATTGTGAGCAGTGACGGATTCTGTACTTTGCAGTTTGTGGAGGGAGGAGGTGGAGACAATGTAAATTTCTAAGGAATTTCTGTATGTGAAGCTTACAGGACCTTGGAGTTTGGACTATTGTCAAGATAATGTTGTTTTTAGTCTCTGAGAAAATATCAACATTGCAGACATTGCTGCTATGAACATTGGGGTGCATGGATGGGACTGGAGGGGATTATGCTGAGTGAAGTAAGTCAAGCAGAGAAAGTCAATTATATGGTTTCACTTACTTGTGGAACATAGGGAATAGCATGGAGGACATTAGGAAAAGGAAGGGAAAAATGAAGGTGGGGAAATCAGAGGGGGAGAAGAACCACGGGAGACTGTAGACTCCAAGAAACAAACTGAGGGTTTTAGAGGGGAGGGGGTGGGGGATGTGTTGCCCCAGGGATGGATATTAAGGAGGATATGTGTTGCATGGAGCCCTGGGTGCTACACATAAACAATGAATATTGGAATGCCACATATGGTATGATGACTAACATAATAAAAAATTTAAAAAAATTTTAAAAATCAACATTAATCAGCCATGAGTTTCTGGAAGAGTGTCACACTCTGCATGTCTCAGGGATTTACCCAAGGCTGCAGGTTGTAAGGAGCTTGACTTTTAGCTACTCATCTAATCCCTTTGTTCTTACTAATAATACGCTTACAGTGAAACAGCATTGTATTCTGGGAAGCATTTCTGATCTCTGCTGGGATGCTCATGGATCTGGGGTCAGGTGTGAATCTCTATGTTGTATTTCTAAGGCTCATCAATGGTGTTGTATGTAGCTATAGTGATCTTCTGTCTCAGCTAATTCATGGTCTTATTACTACATTTCTATATGAAAGGTATTCTTCTACTTATGAATTAAATGAACTTATGTGAATTATTGGAATTTCATACCACTGTTCCTACATCCACATAACACTTGCTTTCCTTCCCTGTTACAAGAGCTCTCTCCCAAACCTTCAATGTAGGGTCAGCTACCTGTGCTCTAGATCCTTCCCTTAGCCATGCACCATAGATATTTTCCCATTTAATTAAATCATTGGAGTATAATTACACACAATAAACTGTATATGTAATGGGTACAATTTGATGACTTAAAGGAGCTATATAAAAATTAAGAGCACATAGTGCAAGTTTCCATTTGTGTCTAATTTAAGGATGTTGCATAAGCTTTATCTGCTTTGTTAGGTAATTGTTAAAAATTTAAGATCCCTGGGTCTCTTTCCTTATTTCTGAAAGCAGTGTGGAATACTAAACACAACACCACATGAATGTTGCAAGAAAATAATGAAATGTATGGAAATGAATTTTTACTCCAAAGAAAATATTGCAGTGTAGTACTTGTGAAAAGAATGCATTGTGGAATCAATCAGAAATAAAAGGATGAAGAAATGTAGACACAAAATTGTAAATTACAGTTGGTAACCTTAATTTTGATCATAAATTCCTTTCCCATGTCACTGCTTCAAAGGCCTCAGTCTCAGACCACACAAGCCATGAGGAATTTGCTGTACCAGCTGATGGGGTAGAATATCTCCAAATAGATTCAATTCTTTTTTCTATTTAATTGGGTTCCTTAAATGCAAATTGCCCTTGTCCAAGGGAAGCTGGTGAGTGAATTGGAAGGCTTAAAGTCAGTTTCCTCAAATAATGTTATTGACTATGTCCATATGAGATTCCTCCTGCTTCTGTAAAATATCCCCACACTAGTTACTTAAAACAAACACATATGTAATCTTACAGTTCTGGAGTCAGAAGTTTGGAAGGTGTCTCATCGGACTAATAGGAACATGTCTGCAGGGCTGAGTTCCTTCTAGAGGCTCAAAGGAGAATCTCTTTCCTTTCCAATTCCAGTCTTTCTTGCTGGCCACCTGCATTCCTGGGCTCCTGGCTCTTCCTCCACCTTTAGAGTAGCATTTTCAAAGTCTCTCTGACACCAACTCTTTTGTCTCCCTCCTCGACATGTGGAAGTCCATTGTGATTACCTTACTCCCACCTGGGCAATCACAAGTAACCTTTTTAATCTTAATGGCAGCTGATTAGCAACCCCCTACAATCTCCTACCTTAACTCTTCTTTGCCATAACAAATAACACATTAAAGACACTGGGATTAGGATGTGGACATATTCGGGAGGGCCTTTTTCTGCCCACTACAATGTCTTTATCATAAGTGTATTATTTTGTTCAGTTATGAAAGCAATAAATATGAAATTTACACAGCCCCAAGAATGAGTTAATATACTATTTCTTCAAAATTTCATGCAATGACAATATTTGGTGAAGAATGCCTAAAACTCCCTATACCTATATCTAATGCAAGATCAGAACTTTGTTAATTAAGGAGTGGTCAACCCACCAGTGTTACAGGATTTCTTCCCCTTAGTTCCCCACAGTTCTTGGTGACACTGCTTTTAGAATGAAAAAGTAGATAAGATGAGGAGTGGTAGGCAGCAAAGTCCAGTTTATTGAGCAACAGTTAAAAGCTCCCAGAGAGTGAAGGGGCCCAGGAGGGTGGGCCCCAGAGTTTCTAAGTTTAGGGGGTTTTATGAGCTTTTCTGCAGAACTATCTTAAGTAATCAGGGTGTAATGAGTCATGCCAATTAGACCTTGGCCATGTAGCAGTCTACCTATTAGGTAATTATCTCTATGATGATGGTCTTTTTTAAAACAATTTACTTACTTACTTACTTATTTGTTTATTTATTTATTTATGATATATGTAGAGAGAGCAGGCCCATGTGTACAAGCAAGATGGGGAAGGATGGAGGGAGAGGGAGAATCTTAAGAAGATTCCATTCCCAGCACAAGACTCAATCTCAAGACCCTGAGATCATAACTTGAGCCAAAATCAAGAGTTAGACACTTAAATGACTGAGCTCAATTCTGATTGAGTTATTTGGCATAGAATACCCTCTAGCTCCATCCACATCATTACAAATGGTAAGAATTCATTTTTTTCCCCTAAAGATTTATTTATTTGACACAGAGAGAGAAATCACAAGTAGGCAGAGAGGCAGAGAGAGAGGAGGAAGCAGGCTCCCCAACGAGAAGAGAGCCCGATGCGGGCCTCGATCCCAGGACCCTGAGATCATGACCTGAGCCGAAGGCAGAGGCTTTAACCCACCGAGCCACCCAGGCACCCAAGAATTCATTTTTTGATGGCTGAGTAGTATTCCTTTGTATATATGTACCACATCTTCTTTATCCATCCATCTGCCAATGGACATCTGGGCTCTTTCCATAGTTTGCCTATCGTGGACATTGCTGCTATTAACATTGTGGTGCAGATGCCTCTTCAGATCATTACATTTGTGTATTCTCCTCTAGGATTTTGATGTATTCCTGTCTCACATTGAGGTCTTTCATCCATTTAGAATCTATTTTTGTGTATGATATAAGGAAATGTTCCAGTTTCATGCTTCTGCATGTGACTGTCCAATTTTCCCAATACCACTTGTTGAAGAGATTTTCTTTTTTCCATTGGACATTCTTTCCTGTTTTGTGGAAGATTAGCTGACCATAGGGTTGAGGGTCCATTTCTGAGATCTCTATTCTGTTCCATAGATCTATGTGTCTGTTTTTGTGGCAGTACCATACTGTCTTGATGATTACATCTTTGTAATAGAACTTGAAGTCTGGAATTGTGATGCCACCAGGTTTGGCTTTCTTTTTAAACATTCCTCTGGCTACTCAGGATCTTTTCTGCTTCCATAAAAATTTGAGGATTATTTTTTCCAGCTCTGTTTAAAAAAAAATTGATGGTATTTTGATAGGGATTGCATTGAGTGTATAAATTGTTCTAGGTAGCATTTTAAGAATATTTGTCCTTCCAATCCATGAGCATGTAACATTTATTCATTTCTTTGCATCTTCCACAATTTCTTTCATGAATGTTCTACAGTTTTTTGAGTACAGATTCTTTACTTTGTTGGTTAGGTTTATTCCTAGGTATCTTAAGGTTTTTGGTGCAACTGTAAATGGAATCAACTCCTTAATGTCTCTGTCTTCTGTCTCATTGTTAGTGTACAGAAATGCACTCATTTCTGTGCATTGATCTTATATTCTGCCACTTTGCTGAATTGCATATGAGTTTTAGGTATTTGGGGATAGATGGGTTTTTAGACTCATAAAAACTACCAAAACTGAAACAGGAAGAAATAGAAAACATGAACAGACCCATAACCAGCAAGGAAATTGTAGCAATAATCAAAACTCTCCCAGCAAGGAAGAGTCCAGGGCTGGATGGTTTCCCAGGGGAATTCTACCAAACATCTAAAGAGCTATTACCTATTCTTCTGAAGCTGTTTAAAAAAATAGAAATGGAAGGAAAACTTCCAAACTCTTTCTTGAGTCCAGCATTACCTTGATCCCAAAAGCTGAACAAAAAACCCATTGAAGAGGTGAATTACAGACTAATACCTCTGAAGAACATGGATGCAAAAATTCTCACCAAGATACTAGCCAATAGGTTCCAACAGTACATTAAAAGGATTATTCACACCAACCAAGTGGGATTTATTCCTAGGTGGCAAGAGTGGTTGAACATCTGCAAATCAATGTGATCTCTATATTATTAAAAGAAAAGAAATAACCATATGATCCTCCAAGAGTTGCAGAAAAAGCATTTGACAAAATATAACATTTTTTCAGATGAAAATATTTTTTATTTCTTGAGAGTCATGATAATACTTTTTCACATTCTGGAACAATTCATTTGTATGCACTTTTATTTAGGTATGTACTTTATGTGTGTGCTTTACCATCTTCTTTTTTTTTCTTTCTCTGCTTGACTTATTTCACTTGCATAATTGCCTCCAGTTCCATCTACTTAGATACAAATGGGTGTTATATGCAACTAATGAATCATTGAACACTACATCAAAAACTAATGATGTACTATACAGTGGCTAACTGTACATAATAAAAAATATAGCATTCTTTCATGATTAATACGCTTCACAGTGTAGGAATAGAGGGAGCACACATCAATATCATAAAATCAATATACAGCAAGTCCATAGCTAATATCATGCTCAATGGGGAAAAACTGAGAACTTTTCCCCTAAGGTCAGGAATACGTCAGAGACATCCACTCTCACTGCTGCTGTTCAACACAGCACTAGAAGTACTAGCCTCAGCAATCAAACAACAAAAGAAATGAAAGACATCTGAATCTGCAAAGAAGTCAAATCCTCACTCTTCGTGGGTGACATGATACTCTATGCTGAAAACCCAAAAAGATGGGTCTTTTTCTTGATGTCATCTGGGGGCTTATGGTCTAACTGCCCCTTGCCCATGATACTGACAAATGCTTTGTGGTTAATTATCTTATTTAGGACGTTTTGAAGAAGTTGTCTCAGTAAGGGCTGCAATACAGAATGTCAGTGAGGTCCTGTCTAAGCTGCAGAACAGGATCTCAATGCTATTTTATTTTACCTGTCCTGACTCCATGTTTTCTTTTGGAGACCCTGGCCCAAACTACCTAACTGTCCAACTAACTCCTAACACCAAGACATCAACATCACCTGGGAGCTGGTTAGAAATGCAGAATCTCTGGGCCACCCAGGGACCTGTGATCAGATTCTACATTTGTTGTGGGATCTGTGTCCATTCACAGGCACACTGAAGTTGGAGAGATGTTCCTATAGATGGATTTCTCAGTTTATGGTTGACATTTGTGTCAGGATAATAAAATTGTGGGGGTGCTTTCCATTGGATTTTAGGTGTTCAGTGGCATCCTGTCAGACATTCCCAGAGATCCCCAGGAGAAAACTCATTTCTGGTTGAGAACCACTGTGACAGAGCTTGAGAAGTAGAAGCATCCTGACAGAATGACACTCAAGGCCACCACATATTCAGATATTAAATGTGGACAGATCACTAGACAACACCAAGCATGGAGTTCATAAATGTACTTCCTTGGGGATAACATGTTTATACAAATTAAATCAAACAATCCATATGAAATGCGAAGGTCATGTTATAGTACATGAAAATATCTAAACACACCTGTTATAATAAACAATCATTTTATGACAAAGGACTATGTGGCAGATCTTAACTTGTACAAAGTAAGGAATTCCTAATTTTAACAACAAACGTCTATTGAAACCAATGTGTGTAGTGGCCAAGGTTTATTATCAGAAGAACCCACTTCTCTGCCTTACTGGAAAGAAGAACACACTGTGTGTGGAGGTAGCAGGGCTGGGTCCCCACAAGTCAATGCTTTGAAAATAAAGAGACTTAATCCAGGAGGGTCACCGGGTTTTAGACTTGGAGAAAATTATAGCTTGGAGCTGAAGTAAGATGCTAGGAGATTCACACAGCAAGATGAGAAAAAGGTCAAGGAATGGGGGTAAAAAAAATACCCCAAGAGCTGGATTCACATGACTTCTAAGCTAGTCTTTTGAGAACCAAGATTCATTAGGAAAATATCGTTTGTGTCCAAAGAACTTTTCCTCATGGGAATCACGTGTGTAGAGGCTGAAGTAACGAGAGGGAAATTTATCTAATGAGCAGATACAGGGAGGTGTAAATACTTCCTTATCTCCAGCCTGCCAGCCTGTGCAACCTTGGATGGGAAAGACCATGCCTCTTGCCTGTTTGTTCCAAGTCCCAGTTCTGGTTGGGGGCCGATGCTGTACTTTTTCCTGCTGTCTAAGCTGAGATCTTTAGGCCCTATCATCTGTTGTTCAGGGAGGAATTCAGACTTCCACAAGGACACCTTCCTGTCAGACACCCCAGCCAGGTGAGTCCAACAGCTCAGTGGACTGTGGATGATGAGGTCAGAGAATGGAAGCCAAGAATATTGACCCCTCATCACCTGAGAGCCAGCTCAACTAAGCCCACAACAAGTGATCACTGTGTTTCTTTGTTTGCTTGATTAAATAATTAATGTATTTATTCAGTGCTAATATCAATTTCACATAGTGACTGCTACTCACACTTTTGAAGTTCTTTCATGTTCTTTATCATTGCTATTATAGAAATGCTAGAAGAAGTATGTTGACATTGTTAAACCCAATATGTGGTTCTAATTGGGTATGATTTTGTCCCCTGGGGGTCATTGCTCACTGGCTCCAGCCAGCTTTGCCTGTCACGCTGGAGAAGGGTGAGTGGAGGAAAGGAATGTCTAAACACCCTACAATGCACAGGACACACCCCAGGGGAGGTTCTGACCAGAATATCCATGGTTCAGAGACAGAGGAACCCTTTGGTAAAGAATATCAGTATTTGGAACATAACTGCCTTCAGGTTCTGCCTTCAACCTTGTAACACTTACTTTTCTGCCAGCAAATTCACAGTAATCCCTTGGGTACCAGTTTAAAAGTTCCAACTACAAACAATACAACAGCTCTGTAAGTTTGTTCTCCAAGCTGCTGGGTGAAAGACATTTCTTGTTGTTTCCTTAAACTACCACTCAGTTTCAGCAAACTTCATATATTTGATGGCCATTCTGATTTTTTTTATTTGCCCCAGGGGTACAGGTCTGTGAATCATCAGGCTTACACCTTTCACAGCATTCACCATAGCACAAACCCTCCCCAATGTCCATAACCCATCATTCTGATGGGTTTTTATTATTAAATGCTCATATTTTATTCTGTCTCTCCCTTTTTATTTTATTTTATTTTTTTAAAGATTTTATTTATTTCAGACAGAGAGCTAGTGAGCACAAGTGGGGTTAGGGGCAGAGACAGAGGGAAAGAAGCAGATTCCCCACTGAGCAGGGAGCCCTACATGGGGCTGGATCCCAGGACCTCAGGATCATGACCTGAGATGAAGGCAGATGCTTAACCAACTGAGCCAACCAGGCACGCCCCACTTTTATTTTTAAGACATCATCACCATTCCAAATGATTTCCTCAGATCATTATGTTTTGTTTTTCTTAATTTAAATTAAATTAGTGAATGAATAGTACATCATTTGTTTTTGGTATAATGTTCAATGATTTTTCAATTGACTTTTGGAACAGATTTTGACCATAAAAATTTTACATTTTTAAAAATATACCTACCTTCTTATTTCTGAGTTTTTTGCTTTTTTAAACGGTTTGCCCATCCATAAATTTTATACATAGTTTTCCTGAATGTTCTTTTATATTGTATGATTACACTTACCCTTAGGTCACAAACCCTCTGGGTTTTTTGTAAGATCTGAGGGATTTAATATTCTTCCAGATAGGTGTCCCTTATGCCATCATTTATTTAATAATTCAACCTTTTCCAGTGAAATTGAAATATAACTTTGCCATGTGGTAAGTGTCCTTATACATAAAGTCCTAATTTATAACTCATTTAACAAATAAAAACTGAGAATTCTAGGAACATTATGTATTATATTATTTTGTGTTTATGACTTTGGCAATTAATTATTAATCCATGTTGATATCATTAATGATTGGAATTTTATATCCTATTTCATTTCATTTTGGTTTTTCATATGAATTTGCCTAGGTCAGGTGTTTTGAAACTACTAAATTACATTTTAACCTGTTTTTTTTAATCTTTTCATACTTTTCTTTCTACAGCTTTTCATATTGTTGGTCTCTTTATGTTAAACACATATATCCACTTAACAGTGAAAATAACAAAAGTGAACAAAGAAGGCAAAGTCCTTGCCCTTTTGAATCATGAATCATAACAGTGAGGCTAGAGCACAATGAAATAAATGTGTGTATGATATGACATCTGCAGACAGAATGATATGAAGCAAAGTATTGAGTACAAAAAGATAGAATTGTCACGGTGTGGGCAGGATTTATAGACCAGTGTCTAGGGACACCTTTGCACATTGGCTGAAATCCAGAATGAGGATTAGTGCCCATTGGGTTTGTCAAAGGAGAGATCAATACCTAAATCACAAGAATGTCAATAAGAGATGCCACAAAAGAAAAGGAAGAAAGGGGGCGCCTGGGTGGCTCAGTGGGTTAAAGCCTCTGCCTTCTGCTCAGGTCATGATCTCAGGGTCCTGGGATAGAGGCCCAAATGGGGTTCTCTGCTCAGCAGGGAGCCTGCTTCCTCCTCTCTCTCTGCCTGCCTTTCAGCCTACTTGTGATCTCTCTCCTTCTGTGAAATAAATAAATAAAGTCTTAAAAAAAAAAAAGAAAAGGAAGAAAGGGGCTAACCTCATCTGCTATCAGACCCCATAGAAATGAACCGGTCAAATAATGATGCAGGAGGTATGGGAAAAATAAGTCTTCTACATTTTATATAAAAATGCCCAACTTTTGTTGTATTGTGTATACTTTCTTTTGTGAAGTGTTGGATTATCCATTTTTTCATTTTGGGAGGGTATGCATTATTAATATGTACTTCTTAATATATACATTATTTATTCATGGGAGGCTTAAGAATTGGCAATTCTGGGGAATTGATCACTGATCTGGCCTACTTGGTTTGGATTCCTCCATTCCTGGCACAAGCATGATGGGGCACTGAGAAAGACAGGGAAATAACACAATCCAGGAGGCCACGGTGTCCTGCATGCCTGTGTATCTTGTAGAATATGAGTAGTTCCCACAACAAAGTGTCAGGAATCATAAATCCTAGGGTGACACAACACAGGGACCAGAACTTGATCAACAGAGGCCACTAAACAGAGCTGGTTCAATTCCTGGAATGCCTTTGCAACACAATGAATATAGTGGGAGAGACAGTGCGGACAGGGAAGTCCTTGTGCCTTGAGGTTTCAGAGGCAGCAGAGAGGCCACTTTCCTCTTCGTCATGTCTGACAGTGTCTCTCCTCAGTCTACCTCCTGCTCATTCCCTTTGCAGCACCGACTTTTCTTCTTTGAACTGAACATTGGAAACAAGTACTTTCCTTGGGACCTTTGCACTGGCCATTTTCTCTGCTGGACACACATTTCCCCCATAGTCATTGATCTGCCTCCATCTCTTACTTGAGATCTGTGTTCCAATATCAGCTTGTTTGCATAATTGGCCTTGATACCCATGGATATAGCATACCCTATTCACTCTCTGCTTTACCCCTGTTTACATTTTCTTCATACTACCTGCCTCAATCAGAAATATCATTAATTTTCTTATTTGCTCATTTATTCTTTCTCCATCATTGAGTTATAGGAACTTCGTTTTTTCTCTAGCACACTATACACCTTGCCTATAGAATGCCTAAAACATTGCCAACACTCAATTTATATTTCTGAAATTTGGAAGTTTTTTTTAATTAAAACTGTAGAATACATGGCCCTTTGGAGGGAAAAGGGATTGGAAGAAAAATCCATCACTCTACTGATACAGGGGATTCACTGAAAGGAACCAAATCCATGCATACCATATTGAAGTGAATTTCTAGACTACAAAATATAAAAAGTAGCATTTAAAATCTGTGACTAATACATGTTTGTATGAGAATTAGTCATTCTATTTGCTTCTTTCCTTGAAGTCACCTCCACCACATGGAACCAGGAAATGATACACAAATTTCAGAGTTTCTTCTTCTTGGCTTATCAGAAGACCCAGAACAGCAGCCCCTCTTATTTGGGCTTTTCCTCTCCATGTACCTGATCACTGTGTTTGGAAACCTGCTCATCATCCTGGCCGTAAGCATGGACCCCAACCTCCACACTCCCATGTACTTCTTCCTTGCCAACCTGTCCTTAGTAGACATCTGTTTCACCTCCACCACCATTCCCAAGATGCTGTGGAACATCCAGACTCAGAGCAAAATTATAACCTATATAGGCTGTATCACACAGATTTATTTCTTTATACTCTTTGCTGTTTCAGATTTCTTTATGCTGAGTGTGATGGCCTATGACCGGTTTGTGGCCATTTGTCACCCCCTACACTACACAGTCATCATGAACCCCCAGCTCTGTGGAGTGCTGGTTCTGGTGTCCTGGATCATCTGTATCCTGAATTCCTTGCTACAAAGTTTAATGATGTTGCGGCTTTCTTTCTGTACACACTTCCAAATCGCCCACTTTTTTTGTGAACTCAATCAGATGATCCAACTTGCTTGTTCTGACACCTTTCTGAATAACGTAGTGATGTATTTTGCAGCTGTCCTGCTGGGTGGTGGTCCTTTTGCTGGGATCCTTTACTCTTATTCTAAGATTGTTTCCACCATACATGGAATATCATCAGCCCTGGGCAAGTATAAAGCATTTTCCACCTGTGCATCTCACCTCTCAGTTGTCTCCTTATTTTATTGTACAATCCTGGGAGTGTACCTCAGCTCTGCCGCTCCCCAGAGCTCCCACACAAGTGCAGTGGCCTCAGTGATGTACACAGTGGTCACACCCATGCTGAACCCTTTCATCTACAGCCTGAGGAACAAAGACATGAAAAGGGCTCTGAACGCATTCTTTGTGAAGGGGACACTACATGGCAAATTGTTATAGGACTGAACATTTGTCTACGAATTGCTTAATCTGTTTTCTGAGCAAAATTTTATTGGATAAATGGTTTATTCATTTCCTACTACTATGGAAAATGACTATGTTTTTTTATTTTATTTTTATTATTTGCCCAAGGGGTACAGGTCTGTGAATCATCAGGCTTACATCTTTCACAGCATTCACCAAAGCACAAACCCTCCCCAATGTCCATAACCCATCCACCCTATCCCTACCCTCCCACCCCCCAGTAACCCTCAGTTTGTTTTATGAGATTAGAAGTCTCTTATGGTTTGTCTCCTTCCCCATCCCATCGGAAAATGACTATGTTTTAACACACATTTATGTTCTTAGCATTCAGGGGATCAGAAGCCTGAAATTGCTTTGGACTAAAAACATTTGCAAGAATTGGTTGATTCTGGAAGCTACAGGGAAGAATCTATTTACTTTTCCAAGCTCATAAAATAGTTTTAAAAATCTAAATATATTTCTGATAATTAAGAAATGCTTCACAATGAAGGACCAAATGATAACTCTTAATTTACAAGTGTGATTCCAAATTGTTTAGCAAATGTGTCATGAAGCTACAGTATGTCTTCCTCGATGTTTATATCAAAAAATCTTAGTTCTCCTTGTTGAAAAGAAAACAGTAGTTTTCTGTTGATGGCAGGACTGTGTGTCCACCACAAGTCAACATTTAGGAGATCCAAGGGGTCTAATCCAGAGAGATTGCTCAGTGCTAGACTTTGGGGAAAAGGTGAAGTCAGGGTTGGGATAAGGTACCAGGAGGTCTGAACTCTGTGAGCAGCAGAGCTCTGAAGAAGGAGTAATTAACTCTGGATTCACTCGGTTATAGCCTGGTCTGTTGGGAACACACAATCTCCAGGAAAAGTTTCCTTTGTGTCCACACCAGTGTCCCACAGGGAAATCATGTGCTTAGAGGTTGGAGGAGCAGGAGGGAAACCTGCCTCATGAACAGACAGAGGAAGCTCTAAATATCTCCTGTGTGGCAATCCCTCTGCCTGTGCCACCTTGGGCTGGATAGGACATGATTGTTGCTTCTGGAATCCTAAGTTTGGCTGGGAGACTAACTCCAGCCTCTTTCCTGTTGTCTTACATGGGGACAAGGTTTAGTCTCCATCATCCCCACCCAGAAAGAATTCAGACTGCCACATAGAGACCCCTCCTTCACTGTTGCCATTCAGGTGAGTCCCAGAGCCTAGAAGGAAAGGGTCAGGTACAATCCATGTCTGGTGAAGTGACTTGAGGTCACCTAACAGCCACCAGCCTGGCCCTAAACCTAGAGATCTCTATGATCATTTGCTTGCCTGAGGAACTGATTAATGGATTCATTGATGATGTTAAAGAAAGAAGTAAATATTGAGCTCAGCAGCATGTGGGTGATATTGACAATGAAGTCAGGGAGCGAGAGGCATAAAGTACTCCTAGGAAAAATAGAACACAACCAGTGAGTTTTGCAATTAAAGGGAGTAGGAATATTAGGGATGGAGGAATATCCAGTGAAGTCAAGGCATTTCTTTTTTGTATTTAAATGCAGCATATTGGACTCTGTTTCCATACTGATAAGAAAGACCTAGACTGATTTATTGCTTGCAGATATGACCTTGAAACAGTAATTTATGAGACATACATTTTTCAGTGTCCCCTGTTACTCTGGGTATTCACATAGAAACAATGATCTGACAATGAAAACAATGTGAAGGAGCTTTGCTTTGCAATGATTTCATTACCCTGGGAGCTGAACATATTCGTGGATTAGTTATTCATTGTTTTTCTGTATTGTACATTGTCTTTACCAGGCCTTTGCATTTGTACAGTGGGGTCAGAAGTTTTTTATTCTCGTTTTTGATTGTGTTTTTTCAAACAAGGAATTGAGTGGGTTTTTGTTTTTATTTTACCAACTTTGCTGTTTGCATTGAGTTCTATTGTGTATGAATAGATGTATATGTGGGGAATTGTGTATTAGTAGTGTGGGCTCAATTACAACATTTGGTTATATGGTGTTCTCTATATTGCTTTTTAAATTTATTATCTATCCTGAAAAAATTGAGCTGTCACTAATAGTCTTGACTTGCCAATCCTTGTGGTAAACAAAAAGGAGAACAAATGGTATTTTGTACACTAAGTGCTAATAAATCACCTCTATACATACTTATCATTTGTTTCTGTACATCTGTCATTCCCCATGGGTCCTTTTATCTCTTTGTGATGAGATCCATTTCTAAAAGTTGCATCATCTTTGACCATCATCTCTTCTTTACATTTGACTGAAGATTGCCTTTGTCTTCCATAAACATATTTTAACCCATGTATCTCTTTGTAAGAAAAAAATATCACTTAGAGAGTGTTTATTTCCCAGTTGTAAACATCATTCTCTCATATTATTTTATTCCAAGTCTTTGGGCATTAAATCTGGAATGAGTGACTCATCTCGATAGCACAAGTTATTCTTCTATGTCTTTATATACCCTAGTTTTAGATTCTCATATAATTTTGTTTCACACAGTTGTTTTGAAAACACTACACTTGACCTAATTTGATTCCTCCTGACAATATTTCTTCCTTAAGTTCTTAGTGTTTTTAAAACTTCTCTTCCTAAATGATACGCACATACACGTTCATACACAAATCAAATGGATGAGTGGTATCCTGTGTCATTATTAATGCTCTTCTTTCCGACATGTTTCTACTCTTTCTTCTTTCCCAGTAATACATCATGGACATGCCTCCAGTCAATTAGGATAATTCTGATTCTTTATTTCAGGGTCTGCATAATATCTCATGATGTGGCTGTGCTACTCACACTTTGAAAGTGTTTTCTTTCTCAATACATTGCTATTAAAACAATTTTACAAAACTATTTGGAGATTGTTATGTTAAAAATCTATTTCTCCATTGGTGGAAATATTGTTCCCCCGGGGGGCACTGAGGAATTCAGAGTGAGGTCAGGGATGTTCTAAACATCCTACAAAGCCCAGGATGCAGGCCACCACAGAGAACAGACTGGACCAGAATGTCAAAAGTGTCAAGACTGATAATTTATGAGCTGAATGATATGTATATTTCCATATTATAGCTGTCTTTAGGTTGTTTTCCTAACATTGTAACAGTTCACATTTCTGCCAAAGAATTAGAGAAACTTCTTTTGCTACCTGTTTAAAAATTCCAACAAATCAGTACAAGATATCTTTACATTGTTTCACAGGCTGATGAGTGTGCAAGAGATTTCTTGTTGTTTTTATAAACCATTACTAAATATGAGCAAATATTTATGTACTTGATCATCATTTATGTACATGATCACTATCTTAGATTCCCATGATTATTATGTCTATAAACTCTATGTCTCTTCTGCAGTTAGCAGCATTTCAAATGTAGTTGACTGACCATTGTTTACTAATAATAGTGGATATATTATCCATAAAAAGTTTTAAATTTTATATATGTAAATATGTCTGTCCATGGGAAACTCGCTACCTGGAATGTCAGGAAGCATTTTACATTGTTTAGGAGAATGATCAGTGATCTGGACAGCCTGGGTTGCCGCTACTCCAGGTTCACCCTTGGGTCTGGGGATGAGGAGTCATGGTAGGAACACAGCCTAGGGAGCAATGAATTGGGGTGTGTTTAAGTGTGTGTATGTGTGAATTGTGTGTATGCCTTGTGGAGTGAGAAGAGTCCAAGAGCTTGGGTTCACAGTCTAATATATTCTAAGGTGACTCTTACAATACAAAGGTCAGAACTCAATCACCAGATGTTATTCAGGAGGGGCTAGTTGAAGGTCCATATCTGTGTTCTCTATTCTCTTTCATTGGTCTATTTTTCTTTGGGGTAAATATCTAGTAGTACAATTGCTGGATCACAGGGTAGGTCTATTTTTAACTTTTTGAAGACCCTCCATACTGTTTTCTCCAAACACGTTCTCTGTGGCCAGCATTACCTAGATCCCAAAACCAGGCAAAGACCCCATCAAATTGGAGAATTACAGGCCAATATCCCTGATGAATATGGACTCCAAAATTCTCAACAAGATCTTAGCCAATAGGATCCAAAAGTATATTTAAAAGGATTATCCATCACAACAAGGTGGGATTTATTCCTGGGATGCAAGAGTGATTCAAAATTTAAAAATCAATGTGATAGAACACATTAATAAAAGAAAAGACAAGAACCATATGATCCTCTCAACTGATGCAGAAAAAAAAACATTTGACAAAATACAGCATCCTTTCCTTATTAAAACTCTTTAGAGTGTAGGGATAGAGGGAACATTCCTCAATTTCATATAATCCATTTATGAAAATCCCACAGTGAATATCATTCTCAATGGGGAAAAGCTGAGAGCCTTCCCACCGAGATTAGGAATATGACAAGGATGCCCACTCTCCCCACTATTGTTCAACATTGTACTAGAAGCCATAGAAACAGTAAACAAAGAAAAGAAATAAAAGGTATTCAAATTGGCAAAGAAGAAGTCAAACTCCCTTTCTTCTCAGATGACATGATATTTTATGTGGAAAACCCAAAACACTCAACCCCCAAATTACTAGAACTCATACAGCAATTTAGTAATGTGACAAGATATAAAATCAATGCACAGGAATAAGTTGTATTTCTATACACTAAAAATGTAACTGTAGAAATAGAAATTAGGGAATTGATTCCTTTTACAATAGCACCAAAAACCATAAGATACCTTGGAATAAACCTGACCAAAGAGGTAAAGTGTCTCTACACTAGAAACTACAAAACACGTATGAAAGAAATTGAAGAAGACACAGAAAGATGGAAACTTTCCAGGTTTATAGGTCGGAAGAATAAATGTTGCTAAATGTCTATGCTGTCCAGAGAAATCTATACTTTTAATGCCATCCCAATAAAAATGCCAATGGCATTTTGCAAAGAGGTGGAACAAACAATCCTAAAATTTGTATAGAACCAGAAAAGACCCCGAATAGCCAGAGGAATGTTGAAAAAGAAAACCAAAGCTGGGGGCATCACATTGCCTGATTTCAGGCTATATTACAAAGCTGTGATCACAAAGACAGTATGGTACTGGCACAAAAGCAGACACATAGATCAATGGAACAGAATAGAGAGCCCAGACATGGACCCTCAACTCTGTGGTCAAATAATTTTTGAAAAAGCAGGAAAAATATCCAATGGGAAAACAACCATCTCTTCAATAAATAATGCTGGAAAAACTGGACAGCTATATACAGAAGAATGAAACTCAACCATTTTCTTATATCATATACAAAGATGAACTAAATGGATGAAAGACCTCATCCATTGTGAGGAAGGAATCCATCAAAATCCTAGAGGAGAACATAGACAGTAACCACTTCAACATCAGCCACAGCAACTTCTTTCAAGACACATCTCCATAGTCAAGGGAAACAAAAGTGAAAATGAGCCTGTGGGGCTTCATCAAAATAAAATGCTTCTGCACAGAAAAGGAAACAGTCAGCAAAACAAAGAGGCAAGCCACAGAATGGGAGAAGATACTTGCAAATGACACTACAGATAAAGGGTTGATATCCAAAATCTCTAAAGAACTTCCCAAACCCCCCAAAACACCCCCCAAAACAAATAATCAAGTCAAAAAATAGACAGAAGACATGAACAGACACTTCTCTAAAGAAGAAATATGAATGGCTAACAGACACATGAAAAATATTCAACATTATTAGCCATCAGGGAAATTCAAATCAAAAGCACTTTGAGATATCATCTTACACCAGGTAGAATGGCAAAAATTAACAAGGCAAGAAACAACAAATGTTGGAGGAGATGTGGAGAAAGGGGAACCCTCCAACACTGGTGGTGGGAATGCAATTTGGTACAGACTCTGATATATTATTAATATTTTTATGTGTCTCTCTTATTTCTCCATCATTGGATTATAGTGAATTTTGGTCTTCATGATCCTGTACTCATGGTTAGCCATTGCCTGGACCATGTTTGACACTCAATACATATTCCTTGAATGTATGAAAGATATTCCAACAAAGCAGTAGAATGCATGACTTCTGAGGGGAAAGGTGGAAAATGAGACATAATGCCTAAACAGGAATAGAACAGGAGGAAATCTCTTCAAAGGGGGACAGTGCCTACAGAAGATACTGAAATTAATTTCTTGACTCTAAAATATAAATTGTCACATTTCAACTATGTGAGGTATGGTAGTCATGAAAAATTAATGATGTCTTTTTCCTCTTTCCTGATATTCAGTGCAACCACATGCAATCAGGCAATGATACAAGGATATCAGAATTCCTTCTTCTGGGATTTTCGGAGGGACCAGAACTGCAGCCCCTCATATTTGGGATCTTCCTCTCCATGTACCTGATCACTGTGTGTGGAAATCTGATCATCATCCTGGTTGCTGTCTCTGACTCCCATCTCCACACCCCCATGTACTTCTTCCTCTCCAACCTGTCCTTTGCAGACATCTGTTTCACCTCCACCACCATCCCCAAGATGCTGTGGAACATCCAGACTCAGAGCCAAGTCATTACCTACACAGGATGCATTACACAGATGTACTTTTTCATAATCTTTTCAGGGTTGGACATCTATCTTTTGGGTGTGATGGCCTATGACAGGTTTGTGGCCATCTGTCACCCCCTGCAGTACATGGTCATCATGAACCCTCGGCTCTGTGGACTGTTGGTTCTGGTGTCCTGGATCACAAGTGTCTTGCACTCCTTGTTACAGACCTCAATGGTGTTGCGGCTGTCCTTCTGCCCAGAGGTGGAAATTCCCCACTTTTTCTGTGAACTCAATCAGATGATCCAACTTGCATGTTCTAACACCTTTCTTAATAATATGGTGATGTATTTTGCAGCTATGCTGCTGGCTGGTGGTCCCCTCTCTGGGATCCTTTACTCTTATTCTAAGATAGTTTCTTCCATTCGTAGAATCTCCTCAGCTAAGGGGAAGTATAAAGCTTTTTCCACCTGTGCATCTCACCTTTCCGTTGTCTCCTTATTTTTTTGTACTAGCCTAGGTGTGTACCTTAGCTCTGCAGTTACCCAGAGCTCCCACACAAGTGCGGTAGCCTCAGTGATGTACACAGTGGTCACACCTATGCTGAACCCCTTCATCTACAGCTTGAGGAACAAAGATATAAAGGTGGCTCTGAAAAGAATCATTGGGGTTCCAGCGATGTAAGGGCCGGTCAATGGTCCTGGGGCTGAAGAAGTGCCCATGATTGTAGGACTCACAGTCTCAGAACCGAGAACTGCCATTTTCAATCAGGCTGAGAAAGTAGAATCTGCTCTATTTATGTTATGGAATTTCCATTTGTTGGAATTCAACTTCTCTATATGTTTAAGTACCTCACTTTATTAAGCTTCTGCTCTGTCTGATAAGCTTCAAGAGTAATCATGAATTCTGTCCCCAAATAGCAGTACAAATGCCTAGAATGGGATTTTTATAATTTCTCTCAGTTCTGCTTACTTTTATAATTGTGTCTCTTTGCTAGGACTATATAATGAGCCATTCTGAAAGCATGTGTCTCCATATAACACCTTTGTTATCTTATGAGATTGTCTTGTGGGGAGTTGTTCTGGCCTATTCTGTACTTCTTATCACTCTCTATATTTTATTTCTGAAGGTCATCCATGATGTTGTGTTAAGCTGTAGTTCACTTCTTTCTTCAACTAATCCATGATACTTGTTTGATTTATATATGTAGGTTAATCTTACAGTTGATGGAAAAAATAATTTTCCAAATTTAAATTTCCTTAATTGAATTTTGATATTTCTATATCCATATGTGACACTTTGCCTTCTTCCCAGTTATAAGTCATTTCTTCCATCCCTGCAGGTGACTCAGCTATAGTTGCTTTTGATCCAATATGAGTCTTATACCATTAGAATTTTAAATTCTGGTGAATTTATTGGAGTATAATAACATACAGTGAACTGCACATATATTAAATGTACATTTTGCTGAATTAAAGGCATCATACTTAACTTAAGCATACATACTGCATGGGTCCATTTTTTAGAACTTGTGAAGAAGAACAGGAAGTTTTATCTGCATGTTTATGTTATTATTAAAAATGTAATTCACCTGGTCACCCATTTCCTTATTTCCGAAGTTAGTGTGGAACTTGAAATGAAAGATGTGAGGAATAAATAAACTGTTGGATACACATAATTGAGTCCAAGGAAAAGATTTGAGAGTGAGGAGTGTGTGTATCTCCATGAGCGTGTGCCCTCATGCACATCTTTCTTCCAAATAAACATGCTCACATGTGTGCACACATACACACACTGGTTTATAGCCCAAACCATTATGTTGAAAGAAAACTTTAGAGAAATTTGCAGAATATTGAAATGAAAAGGAATGTTTGCATGAACGTGACATAGAAAGGTTGCAGAAATTTAGACACAAAGCTTTAAAGTGGAATAAATGATTAATGTAAAAAAAAAAACCAAACCAAAAAACAACTTTACAATGGGGCATTTAGATGGCATCTGACTCTAGATTTCGGCTCAGGTAGTGACCTCATGGTTGCAGGATCGAATCCCACATCAGCCTCCATGCTCAGTGTGGAGTCTGCTTAAGTTTATCTCTCCCTCTCTCTGCCACTCCCCTCCCCCACTCTATTTCTCTCTCTGAAATAAATAAATAAATCTTTAAAAAATTAGGGTGACTTAATTTTAATAATGAATTACTTTTCTTATCTTAATGCCCCAATGGCCTGAAAGTCAGAACCATATTTACATTTATGCAGTGGGACGTTCTTTGTAGCATCTGATGGGGCCAAATACCTCCAAATTAGCTCTAATTTCTCTATTTAATGTGGTATTTCAACACAAAATTCTCAAGGGAAGCTACCTGAATGATTTGAGAGGCTCAAATTCAGTTCCTGCAAACAATATCTTATTGGATAAATATCTATATTAGATTCCTTTCACTGTTGTCACAAATTACCTCACTAGTGTCTAAAAACAATTCTCAGAAGATTTTAGAGATCAGAAGCATGAAAGGGGTGCCATTGGGCTAAAATAATGATGTCTGAGGGCCAGAATCCTTCTGGAAGCTCCGGAGGAGAATATCCACTTTCCTGCTCCATCATCTAGTGGGTCCCACATTCCTTGGCTCATGGCCTTTCCCACATCTGCAAAACCAGCACACCAGTAGTTTCAGGAGTCTCTCCGACTCCATTCTTCTTCCTCTATCTTCCACATTTAAAGGGCCATTGTGATTGCATTAGTCCAATGTGGATAACCCAGGCTTATTTTGCAGGATAATAACGAGTAGATTTATTCCATTTTCTATCCTAATTACCCTGCTAAGTAAGCTAACATTTTTACAGTTCTTCAGGATGACATCTTTTGGAGGGCCTTCTTTTGCCTACTACAAAATCTTTTTCACATATATTAATTGATAACCCTCAATAACTCACCTTTCTTTTCTTTTATTTTCTCTTTCTTTCTTTCTTTCTTTCTTTCTTTCTTTCTTTCGATCTTGCTTTCTTGCTTTCTCTTTCTCTTCTTTCTTTCTCTCTGAATTAATATAATTCTTTATTACTCTCTCTATGTAAATTTCTATTTTACTTTTTATTATGTTCAGTTAGCCAGCATACAGCACATCATAAGTTTTTGATAGTGCTCAACAATTCATTAGTTGTGTATAATAGCCAGGGCTCATCCCAACGTGTACCATCCTTAATACCCATCAAGAGCCCTTCTATTTAAAAAATAGAGCATAGAATTTTTCACCACCCCAAGAGTTAATGAAAAACTAACCTTTCAAAAATATGTGCAAGGAATATTCCTGGTGCAGAAGACCTAAAACTACCTCCATGTGACTCTAACACAGGACCACAGCTTTATTCTCAAACTGTTCTTCTCAGAGCAGGACCCGAAGCATCAACACCACCTGGGAGCTGATTAGAAATGCAGAGTCTCTAGGGTGACCTGGGATCAATCAGTTAAGCATCTAACCCTTGGATTTGGCTCAGGTCATGATCTCAGAGTTGTTAGATTGAGCTCCATGTGGGGCTCCACGTTCAGCATGGAGTCAGCTTGACATTCTCTCTCTCCCCCTCCCTTTGCCCCCTCCCTGCTCATGCTCTTTCTATGAATAGATAGATAGATGGATAGATAGATGTTTAGATAGACAGATAGATTATAGACAGATAGATGATAGATAGATAGATAGATAGATAGATAGATAGATAGATAGATACTTTAAAAAATTCATAGTCTGGGGCACCTGGGTGGCTCAGTGGGTTAATGCCTCTGCTTTCAGCTCAGGTCATGATCTCAGGGTCCTGGGATCAAGGCCCGCATCGGGCTCCCTGCTCAGCAGGGAGCCTGCTTCCCCCTCTCTCTCTCTGCCTGCCTCTCTGCCTCCTTGTGATCTCTCTCCCTCTGTGAAATAAATAAATAAAATCTTTAAAAAATAATAAAATAAAATAAAAAATTCATAGTCTCTGGGCCCTTTGGAGACCTGATGAGTCAGAATCTGCATTTTAGCTACAAACTATGGTGATTTGTATGCACAATGAAAGTAGAGAATGCTGGCCTAGAATCTTATTTCTCACCTTCTAACCATTGACACTGGGGTTGGATAATTACTTTTGTTGGGTGCTGCCTGTAGGTTACAGGTGTTTGGCAGCAGCCCTTCAGACATGGTGAAATATCCCCAGCTGAGAACCACCTTGCCAGAATTTCAGAACTAAAAGCATCCTTACATAATTCTAGTAAAAAAATCTAATCCATCCCTTACTTGGTTTATACATTACAGCAGAACATAAGTCCCTCTGAGCCCCATTTCTACAATAGAGAATAGAGTTCATAAAAGTACTATCTCACAGAATGAACATTTGTCTAAAATAAAATTGACATACCCTATAATGTGCTAAGCTAGGTCTTGGTGCATGAAATATAAATGTATCTCTTCCAATTAATAAACACTTCACAATAAGGGACCGAAGTCCAGTTTTTAACTTGTGATCTAACTATGATATTCTTAATTGTTCTGGCTAGCCTATCATGTAAGCCAAGGAGTGCAGGAATCAAGATTTCAGAGTAAAGGAACAAAAGTCTCCTCTTTCTTGAAGAAGGAAATATTAATTTTTTAGAGATACCAGTGATTATGTCCCCACCATAAGTCAATGCTTTGAAGACCCAAAGGAATGAGTCAGATGAATTCCTCAGTATTAGATTTTTGAGAAAACTTTAAGTCAGGGTTGAGATCAAGTGCTGGGAAGTTTAGACCTCTGGAAATGGGAAAATTTTTTGTAGAAAAGTTAATAAAAACTGAATTCACATGACATACAATATGGTCTCCTTGAAATAGCCAGAAAATCAGCCAGAAATATCTCCATTCTGTCCAGTACCCCCAGGAGAAATCATGCAATTAAAGGTAGGAGCACCAAGAGAGAGGTGTGCCTAACGAGCAGATGTGGGGAGCTGAAAATCCCTCTTCTGCTACAGAACCTCAGCATGGGCATTTTAGTTGGACGGAACATTGTTGTTGCTTTTGGAGCCCTAACTCTGGCTGGGAGACCAATGCTTGATGCCCTCCTGTTGTCTTGTTTGTAGACAGAGTTTTCTCTCTATCATCAACTATCCAAGGAAGAATTGTGACTTGCAAAGGGAAAACTTGCTCTCTGAGTTCTCATGCAGGTGAGTTCAAGAGCCCAGCAGTCACTGCAGGGAGAGGATCAAAGGAAACATAAACCAAGACTTCTACCTAAGGTCCCTGAGAATCCATGCAGCATAGCCATGATGCCAGAGATCACAGTAGTTGTTTGCTGGCTTTACCAATAAATTAATGTATTTATGTAGGATGCTAAAAAGAAGAGTGGACATCACAATCAGAAGTGCAAGTAGTAATGTTGATAATTAATGGTATAAATGGCAGCCAGTTAGAAGGAATGGGGAGGCATAAGGTGCTTCCAGTAAAAGGAGAACAGAAGTGCAAGGATATTATTCATTAACAGGAGTCCATAAATAGGGTATTAGCTGTAGAGAGATATACAGTGAAGTGAGAGCATGTCCTTTTATTTTAAGATGGAGCATCTGAGATTATGCTTCCACATGGGTGAGAAAGATCCTGACCAAGGGATTATTGCAAACACATCCTTATAATAGTGATGCATGAAACATACACACATTTTCTTCTCTTATTTTGGGAATTCACATGAAAAAAATAGTATGTAGTAGATGAAAATGGGTATGCTAATGAGCTTTACTTTGCATTGTTTTAGAACCTGTTGAGGGTGACTGTATTTGTGGGTTTGTTGGTCATTTCTAAATCTTTGTTAAAAATTGTCTATGTGAGTCCTTTGCTTTGGATAATGTTATAAGTATGTTTTTATTCCTTTTAAAAATTTGATCTTTGGGGTGTCTTGCTGGCTCAGTTGGTGGAGCATGGGACTCTTTATCTTGGGATTGTTAGTTCAAGCCCTACATTGGGTATAGAGATTGCCTGAAAGTAAAATCTTTAAAAAATAAAATAAAATAGTAAACTAAACTAAACTAAAAATAAAATTAAATTAAATTAAATTAACATGCGACCCTTTCTATCAAAGAAGTGGAATTTTTATAGAAACTGACTGTTGGCCATTTAGTATGCATAAATGTATTTCTAGACAATGTAGGAAAGTTTATGAATTTTGTGTGGTCAACTCTATCAGACAGTCATACTGGGTTCTCTCCATTGCTTTATTTTTTTTTTTGTTTGAGGTATAATTAACTCATAACATCCTATTAGTTTCAGGTGTATGACAAAACAATTCTATACTTGTATGTCTTCCAAAATGATCACACACCTGTCACCATGCATCGTCACAAAGCTTTTCTTGTGATGAGGGCTTTTAACGTCTATCCTCCTGGTGGCGTTCTGATCTGTGACTCCATGTAATCACCACTCTGTACATTCCACCTCGTGCATTCCTTTTTTCTTTTTTCTTTTTCTTACTGAAAAATTCAACCGGGCACTTCAGTATTCTTCATGTTTTGGTCCTTGCTACACATGAAAAAGTGTAGTACCCTTTAGTACCCTTTTTGGCCTTTTGTGGTTAGGTCTGTTTCTGAAGGTTACATCCTTTGGCCATCATCTGGAAGACATTTTTCTTTACCGTTTGACCTAAGATCGCCTTTCCATTCAATAAGCCTATTGAATCCCTAGATCATTAAATAACATGAAATTGCAATGTAGTTTCACTGCTTTCTCCTCTATTGTAAATGCCCTTCTATTATATCCTTTTATTTCTGAGTCTTTGGCAATTTGATCTTGAATCAGAATTAGTGACCCATGTTGATGTCATTAAGTTATTGTTCTTGTAGGTCTTTACATAAATCAGTATTGGATTTTCATTCCATTTTGCTGTTTATTTCAGCACAGTTGTTTAGAAACAATAGACTCAACGTAAAGTCATTCTACTGACATACTTTGTTCTGTAAGTTTTTAGTTTCTTTTACAACTTCTCTTCCATTTTATGCATGTATACATATTCATGCACTTTCATACAAATGATTCTGTAGGACCCTAGGCACAACATAAATGCTTTTGATATCTTAATGCAGTCATTTTTTCCCAAACTTATGTCCACTTTTCCTTCATTCTCAACAATTTCTCATAGAGTTGCCTACAATCAACTCATGTCCTCCTAGATCCTTATTTCAATGTCTGTATAACATTATGCTGGTTTTCTTAAAAGTACATAAGATCAGGAACCACTTTATTTCCTTCCAGGCAGATAGCCATTTGTGCCAGCTTTTATTCAACAATCCAGTCGGTCCCAACTGAAGTACAACCTTCCCATAGGTTAAATGTCCATGTCTACTGTGACCTAATTCCTGACTCTATCAGTGAGTAATTACAGATTATTCACTGTGTGCCAGAGTTCTAGATACATTTTATGATATATTCTCTTATGTCAAGGTCTTCACTAAATTAACAATTGATGTTGATATTATTCAATAAGTGTGTGGTATATCATGTTCAGTTTGATTTTCTTTCAATTTTTTATTATCTTTTGTCAGCCAATATATAGTACCTCATTTGTTTTTGATGTAGTGTTCAACAATTTATTATTTACCTATAACACCCAGTTCTCATCACGTGTTTTTGATGTTCCTTTTAGGTTTGTGTAATACAGTTGTGCAAAATCACCCAAGTTAACAGGTTTAATCTCCTTTGACATTCTTCTTATTCTATAGGTCTTCATTTTCTTCAATGTGTGTTTATATAAAGGCACATATATCCCCATTTCTTGGGAAAAACAAATGGAGCAATGCACATGAAGTGTCTGCTCACTTGGTAATGCACATGCTGACAAAGGCATAGGGGAATAAAATAAAATTGTGTGTAACATAATAACCTCATGGAAAAATTACATGGAAAAGCTATCTTGAGTAAGGATGGATTATTATGGCAGGTGCAGGATGTATAGAGCAGGATGTGGGGTGAAGACTGGAGCCGGGACTAAAGAGTGTCCATTGGACTTGTCAAAAACATCAAAACCCAAAGAACAAGAATGAAAAAGAAATTATGTCACATAAGACAAGTGGCGGAAGGACTTGCTTCACCCCCTACCAGGCCAAATAAACAGTGATTTGTCAAATAAATATGGACTGACCACCAGGAAAGCAAACCTTCTGCTCGTTGATACTAAAACAGCCCAACTACTGTTCTACTTTGTATATTTCCTTCTGTGAATTCTTGGTTTACACCTTTTGCTCATTTTACTCTTGGAGCATTCCATCTATACCATATTTTACACCATGAAAATATCACTACTTTTGTTTTTTTCCTTGTTTATTATTTTTTTCTGGGCATCAAGGGGATCTAAGGAGAGCAGGAATGTCACCAGAATCAAAGACATTTGTTCTTCTTCCTGGTTGGTCTCTCGAGGGCCACCTGCACTACTAGAGCTGTTTTCCTCTCATGTCCGTGTCATTCTTCTTTTCTCTTGGTCTTTACTGAAGAAATTGTCCAAGTTTCTTTAAATTGATATCATAAAATGAGCACACAAATAGGCATCCCCAAGTTTATTCAACCTAGGAATTTCTGGGTTCCACTTCTACATTCTTTAGGGGAAAGATAATGAGATCGGTGAGTTTGATGTGTAACTGCTTCTGGCCTAACTAGTGTGACTGGGGATGAAAAAGACATGGCAGTCAGTAGCCCAGGAAGCCATAAAGGGTCATGGTGTGTGTGTGTGTGTGTGTGTGTGTGTGTGTGTGTGTGTGTGTGTGTGTGTGTTGTGAACTGAGGGCTGTCCTCAGAGCAGGGGTACAAGGGCTCACATATTCCAAGGTGACTCTTATTGACAAAGGCCAGAACTCAATCAACAGAAGTTACTAATAGGGGTGTACATTTTGACTCATGGGACACCTTCATAACAAAATTAAGAAAGCCTTGCAAAATTAATAAAGTGAGTGATTCCTGTGTCTTGAAGTGTCAGTCATAGCGTCGTGGCTGCTTCATTTCTCAACACACACCACTACCACCTCTCATCTCTCTCCTTTTTCTCCTTCCTCTTGACGCCCTGTTTTCTTTTGAGCTTTGATTTTCTAAATCAAACAGCTTCCTTGGGCCCTTGACAAGGCTGTTGCCCCTGCAGGGTGCACACTTCCTGAGATAACCTCAATCTCCCTTCCTATCTCCTCGAGGTCCTGTTCACATGTTGCATTCTTTGCAGGTTTTGTGAGAACATGCAGTCAAAAAAAATAACACCCCATCAACTCTTTCCTTTATACCTGCTTTCCTTGTCTTCACAGCTTCTGTCACCATCTGACATGTTATTTGATTATTATTATTTGCTTATATTCTCTCTTCATCATATGATTATAAGGACATTGTTTATCAGCACCTTATATCCATTGCCAAAGTGCCTGGAATATGTTCGACACTCAGTATAAATCCCTTAAAGTAATGAAAGATATTCTCAATCAATCAAGAGTCTACATTATGTGTGAGGAACAGACTAAGGTGACTACAGTATTCCTGATGTGACTTGGTGCTAGGGATGCCCTAATGGGGATAAGGCCACACACATATATTGAAATCAATCTTCTGACTCTAAGATATAAGAGATAGCACTTATTGCTAGGTTAAAAAATAAACACTTGTTTGTGTGAAATTAGTCATTTATTTTTCTATATCCCGGTAGTTACCTCCAACACATGGAGCCAGGGAACCTTACAAGAGTTTCAGAGTTTCTTCTTCTGGGATTTTCAGAGGGACCAGAACTGCAGCCCCTCATATTTGGGCTTTTCCTCTCCATGTACCTGATCACTGTGTTTGGAAACCTGCTCATCATGCTGGCTGTCTGCTCTGACTCCCAACTCCACACACCCATGTACTTCTTCCTCACCAACCTGTCCTTTGTAGACATCTGTTTCACGTCCACCACCATCCCAAAGATGCTGATGAATATACGGACAGAGAGAAAAGTCATTACCTGTGCAGGCTGCATCACCCAGATGTATTTTTTCCTGCTCTTTGCAGGATTGGACAACTACATCCTGACTGTGATGGCCTATGACCGATTTTTGGCCATCTGCCACCCCCTGCACTACATGGTCATCATGAGCCCCCAGCTCTGTGGACTGCTGGTTCTGATGTCCTGGATCATAAGCATCCTACATTCCTTGTTACAGTGCTTAATGGTGTTGCAGCTGTCCTTCTGCACAGTCTTGGAAATACCGCACTTTTTCTGTGAAATTAAACAGTTGGTCCAACTTGCCTGTTCTGACACCTTTCTTAATCATATGGTGATGTATTTTGGAGCTGGGTTGCTGGGTGGTGGACCCCTTGCTGGGATCCCTTACTCTTATTCTAAAATAGTTTCCTCCATACTCGGGATCTCATCAGATCAGGGCAAGTATAAAGCTTTTTCCACCTGTGCATCTCACCTCTCCGTTGTCTCCTTATTTTACTGTACAAGCCTAGGAGTGTACCTTAGCTCTGCGGCTCCCCAGAGCTCCCACTCAGGTGCAACAGCCTCGGTGATGTACACAGTGCTCACACCCATGCTCAACCCCTTCATCTACAGCCTGAGGAACAGAGACATAAAGAGGGCTCTGAAAAAATTCTTTTGAAAGGAAACTACAAAAGGGCCCATTGTCCTGGGGCTGAAAAAAATGCACGTGATAACAGGACTCAAAGCCTGAGAGCCAGCAGTGGTAATTCTTTGATCAGATTGTGGACTTACAATTTATTCTTTCTCTGGATTTCCTGGAATATCCCTTTCTGTGACATCAACGTCTCTGTACAATTTGAGTAACCATTTGTATTAACCTTTCTGCTCTCTGGTATCTCACAGGGTTTACCTTAGTTGTTCTCCTGCTCTTCTAAATTGATTCTTAATTTTGGACAAGATATTAGAAATTCCCTTGGGGTGCCTGGGTGACTCCATATGTTAAGCATCTGCCTTCCTCTCAGGTCATGATCCCAAGGTCCTGGGATCAAGACTCACATCAGTCTTCTTGCTCAGCGGGAAACCTGCTTCTCCCTCTCCCTCTGCCTGCCACTCCCCCTGATTGTGCTATCTCTGTCAAATTAATTAATTAATTAATTAATTAATTAATTAATTAAATCTTTTTAAAAACTCACAAAATACTGGAAATTCCCATTAATCCTATGAGATTGTATAGATTTGTTAAGAATAATTTCTTCTGAAAGGAAATATATCATACTGAGGAGGTTTTCCTTTGTTTTCCCACAAAGTAATCATGAGTTGTACTGCTATTTATGAAAAAGAAAATACAATTGGAAGTAAAGCCATTTATAATTTCATAAGAGAGGAAAGTCTGAGACTGCAGGTCACCACTTTTGTGTCCATAATTCCTTTAAATATCTGCTCTTCCTGAAAATGTAGCCTTTAACATATACTGTGTTTTGTAACAAGTTACTGGGTTTTATTTTTCTCACTAGGATCCTGTTCTCTTTCTCATCTCAGTGTCCACATTGCCTAGTCATTGGCAAAACCAATAATCAAACACATCTCCAGTTGTAGTCTTCATAGAAACATAAATTTCAATGAATAGTTTGACATAATATGGCCCTAGAGTCAGAGATGAAGCAAAATTCAAGTATGACATTTATTAATGGGTAAACTAATGTTTACATGATGCCTCTCTGCTTATTGATGATGTGAGGCAGGAATCCATGTGTAAGGAGGTCTATTTTGAGATGAAGAAGAGATTACATAATTATGTTTTCTGTTTTTGTCTTCCTGGTACTGCCTGGAAACTTCCATGTCTCCCTACAAATATGATTCATTGGAGTATAATTGCACAGAATAAACTTCACACATTTAAGGTATACAATTTACTGGGGCACCTAGCTCAGATGGTTGGGCATCTGACTCTTGATTTTGATCTCAGGGTTCTGGGACAGAGCTCCTTGTCAGCTTGGGGATTTCTCTCTCTCCCTCTCCCTCTCCCTCTGTTCCTCCCCCTGCTTGCACTTTCTCTCTCTCTCTCTCAAATAAATAAATAAATCTTAAAAAACATATAATGTATACAATTTGATGAATTATGGAAGGCCTACAAAAATTAAGATTATAGGGAGGCACATGGGACTCTTGTCCCCAGTATGAGGGGCACACCTCCTCCAGCAAAAAACACAGAAGGAGGATTCCCTGGCCTCTGGGCCACTGCCCTCTCTTTGACCTTATTGCAGATGCCCTCCTGGGAGGCGTCCCATGACCCACTTGCTGAGCGCCAACAAGGTCCAGGAAATGGAACTGGAAACATGACTTTCTGTTTATGCAGGAAATAAAAGATTCTGGGAATTAAGTCCAATTTCTTCTCAATACAGGAGAGGTGAAAATGGTGATCCTAGAGCCTTTTTAATAGAGATTTCCTGGACAGAAGCATGTCCCCAAACACTTCCAATCTTATCTGTGAATGCTTTTTTTTTTTTTAGCAACACTCACAGCATCAGCTATAAGGCAGAGCATATTAGCCAAGTTACAGGAAACAGTGACAGTTAATCTTGTGATACTAGGACCTATATATCATTTGAATATGCAAATGACACTAAAGAGCTGTTCATGGAAAATCACCATCCCATTAATGCTACCACACCCATAAGCAGTATCATCTCCATTGAAACTCCTAATATAGCCCCATCGAGTAAGAAAAAAGAAAAAAAAAAGAACAACTTTAAAAAACCCAGAAATGTAAGGTGGCATAGAAAACAGGTCACAAAGGAGAACTTCCCCAAGAATGGAACTGGGTTGAGGTGGTGAAACGTTTAAGCAAAACTGGCTCTGAGGATGATGAACAGGACACAAAGGAAGATTATCTTTTAAACACTAAACTGTGTTCAAAATCCTTCATTACTCTTTTCTGGGATTGAAGTGGCTTTTATAAAACATAATCTTTTGTGTGTTTCTTATGTAAAAACGTTTTAGGCTGAAAGCCCATGAAGAAATATGGTTGTGTTAAATTATTTTCACAAACTTGTTTTAAAAGGTGAAATGTAAAAAAATACACACACACACACACACACACACACACACACTACATGACTCTTTTTATGTAGAACTCAAAAAAGGTGGGCAGGAAGTTTTAACTCCTTTGTTATATTATTAATAAAATGTGATGAATGTGAGCCTCAATTTCCTGATTTCTAAAAGTAATATTAGGGAATGAACCCCAATTTCTGACAGACAAGAAGAATAAATGAAATGAGTACAATCACTTTGTTGAGTCCAAAGAAGACATTCAAATCTAGGCATGTAAGAATGTATATGTCTGTGTACATTTGTGTACATCTTTCTCTCAAATAAACACATTCTCACACATTTATATAGACACACAGAGACTTAGTTAAATCCCATCTATTATGCTGAAAGTAAACCCGAAGTTGGAAGGGATACAAATGAATAAACTCTTGAATGAACAGTAAAAAAAAGGAATGTAGAATTTTGACACAAAGAATTCCTTAGTTTTAATAATCAATTGTTATTTATCTCAAAACTTCAAAGGACTCAGAGTCAAAACAACATTTACATTTATGCAGTGGGAGATCACTGTCCAGTTAATGGAGCAGAATATTTCCAAACTAAAATGGATTTTCCCCTTGTAGTTAAGGTGGGATTGCAATACCAAATGCCTTTACCCAAGGGAACTCCACTGATTGAGTTGAAAGGCTCAAACTCCATTCCTACAAACAATATTTTGTGAACAAATGTCTGTATTTGATTCCTTCTGTAACAAACGACCACATGAGTGGCTTAAAACCAAGCTTTATCCCAAGTTTCTAGAAAATCAGAAGCCTGAAAAGGTCTCATTGGGCTACAATGAAACGGTCTCAGGAGCACTAGGTGTTACATGCAACTAATGAATCAATGAACACTACATCAAATATCATGATGTACTATATGGTGGCTAACTGAACTTCATGAAAAAAATAAAAGAGGTCTACAGGGCTGTGATCCTTCTAGACACTCCAGAGGAGAACTCACTCCCTTTCCTATTTCATTTTTCAGTGGCAGCCTGCCTTTCTTGTCTCAGAGATCTTTTCCATCTTCCAAGCCTGCAGCATAGAATCTGAAAATGTCTCTCAGATTCCAATTCTTTGTCCTCCCTCTTCCACATTTAGAGGGCCACTGTGATTACACTAGTCCCATCTGGATAATCTTTTTATATTGAGATCACTGATTAGCAGCCTTATTACATCTACTAACTGCATTCTCCTCGCTCTGTAAACAAAGGTTTTCAAAAGCTCTTTGGATTAGGATGTGGACATCTTTTTGAAGCCCTTATTCTGCCTACTATAAAGTTTTCTTCAAATATAACTTATTTGATATTACTCAATAGTCCTTATATAGAATACTTGAACAGAGAATTTATCAACAACCATAGAGTTATGTGAAAATCTTTTCTTTCAAAATTACAAACAGAAGATTCCTGGTGGAGAAGACCTAAAGCTACCTACATGTGGTTCTAACACGGAAAGGGAGACTTGCTCTCAAATTGTGCCCCACAGAACAGGGCCTGCAGCAACAACACCACCTGGAAGCTTGTTAGAAATGCCGAGTTATATGGAACTAATGAATCATTGAACACTACATCAAAAACTAATGATGTATATTCTACAGTGGCTACCTGAACATAACAAAAAAAATGCTGAGTCCCTGGGCCCACTGGACACCTAATGAATCAGAATTTGCATTTTAACTACAAACTTTGGTGATTTCTATGCACAATGAAGATAGAGAAGTTTTGGTCTAGATTCATATTTCTCACTTCTCACTGTTGATACTTGGGGGAAGATAAATATTTCTTTTGGGGATTATACATGTTCAGGAGCTTCCCTTAAGACATGGCCCAAATATTCCCAGTGGCAAAATAGTGTCTGGTTGAGAATCACTGTACCACAGTTTAAGAACTTGAATCATCGTGACAGAATTCCAATCAGGTCTTCATCCAGGAGAGGGAGACAAGATGGCAGAGGAGTAGGGGACCCTATTTCAACCAGTCCTCTGAACTGAGCTGGAAACCTACCGGACCACTCTGAACACCCACAAAATCACCCTGAGATGTAAAAAGATATATCTGGATCTCTACAAACAGAATATCTCCAGCAGTTGGTTTTGAGGTATGAAGTGGGGAGCTGTGATTCTGCAGGCAGATATGGGAAGATAAATGGAAGGGGGAAGGAGCCTCCAGGATCCTGTGCCCATGAAGTGAAAAAGCCTCACACCCTGGGGACTTGACACAGATTTGAAGACAGGTACAGCAGGGAAAGGACTTTAGGACAGCCCCCCAGACTGAAACCTGGAGCTGCGGGGGTGTGCATGCAAACTGGGGGCGGCTGGCAGTTTTAGAACCACAAAGGGCAGAGACAAGCCTGGACCTGGAATTGAGGACTGGGAGTGCTGCTGTGGGGTTCACAATGCAGGACACTGTGGTTTTTAGCAGCAGAGACAGAAACGGATACAGTGTGGCCTGGAGAACTCACTGAAGAACAGACTGTGATCTTTCTGTTCTGAGTCAGTGGATTGGATATGGTCACTTCTGCTCTGACTCTTAGAAGAGATGCAGAAAGCCACCAGGGAAAGCCGCCAGAGAACCAAAGCCCCCAAAATTGGTTTTCACTGAGCCCATCCCCCCACACAGGGAGCACATCAACTCTGCCCAAATAGGGTTGCCTGAGTAACAGCGCACCAAGGCCTTTCCCCAGAAGACAGGCTGAAAGAACAAGAGGATGACAACCCTAATGTCCCTATAAAACAGGTGCATCCTGCTTCAGTTGTGGTCAATAATTTGGGCTGTGTACCTTTCCTCAACCACCCCTCAAAGAATAACTAAGAGGAGGAACCCCTAACACAGAAAAAATTCAGAGACTGTGACCTCTGCTACAGAACTAGTGGATATGGATATAAACAGATGTCGGAAAGGGTAACAGTTATGGAGACAAGAGCTAGGTTGGAGAAAACTACTAATGGCAACATGGATTCTCTAAGGGCAGAAGTGAGAACTGATCTGGCAGAACATAAAAATGTTATCGATGAGATCCGATCTAATCTAGATACTCTAACAGCTAGGGTAAATGAGGTGGAAGAAACAATTAGTGATCTAGAAGACAAACTGATAGAAAAGAAGGAAAAGGAGGAGGCCTGGAACACAGTTTAGAATCCATGAAAACAGAATTAGAGAAATAAATGATGCCATGAAACATTCCAATATCAGAGTTATTTGGATCCCTGAGGGGGTAGAGAGAGAGAGAGAAGACTAGAAGATATACTTGAGCAAATAGTAGCTGAGAACTTCCCAAATCTGAGGATTAGGAAGCAAGTATTCATGTCCTAGAGGCAGAGAGAACCCCTCCCAAGATCAAGGAGAATAAACCAATGCCCAGACATGTAATGGTAAAATGCTCAAATCTTAAAAACCAAAGAAACCATTTTAAGGGCAGTTAGGGGTTAGAGATTCCTTACATACAGAGGGAAGAACATCAGAATAAGAAACCTGGCAAGGCAGAAAGGGCTGGCAACACATATTCAGGGTACTAAATGAGAAGACCATGAAGCCAACTTTATCTGACAAGGCTGTCATTTAGAATGGATGAAGATAAAGAGCTTCCAAGACTGGCAAAAACTGCAAGAATATGTAAGCACTAAGCCGGCCCTGCAAGAAATATTAAGGGGAGTTCTATAAAAGAAGAAAGACCCCAAGAGTGATATAGAATAGAAATTTACAGAGACAATCTACAGAAACAAGGATCTCATAAACAACATGATGACAATAAAGTCATATATTTCAATAATCACTCTCAACATGAATGGCCTAAATGTTCCCATTAAACAGTGCAGGGCTGTAGATTAGATAAAAAGACAGGACCGGGGCACCTGGGTGGCTCAGTGGGTTAAAGCTTCTGCCTTCGGCTCAGGTCATGATCTCAGGGTCCTGGGATCGAGGCCCGCATCGGGCTCTCTGCTCAGCAGGGAGCCTGCTTCCTCCTCTCTCTCTGCCTACTTGTAATCTCTCTCTGTCATATAAATAAATAAAATCTTAAAAAAAAAGACAGGACCCATCCATATGCTGTCTAAGAAAGACTCATTTTGAAACTAAAATACATCCAGACTGAAAGTGAAGTGGTGGAGAACCATCTTTCATGCCAACAGACCTCAAAAGAAAGCTGGGGTAGGAATTCTCATATCAGACATATTAGATTTTACACTAAAGACTGTAGTCAGAGATACAGAAGGACACTATATAATAGGGTCTATCCAACAAGAAGATCTAACAATCATAAATATCTATTCCCCCAACATGGGAGCAACCAACTATATAAGCCAACTGTTAACCAAAGTAAAAAGACATATTGATAATAAACCATTAATTGTAGAAGGCCATAATACTCCATTCTCAGCAATAGACAGATCATCTAAGTAGAAAATCAACAAAGAAACAAAAGTTTTGAGTGACACACTGGACCAGATGGACCTCATAGATATATACAGAACATTCCACCCTAAAACAACACAATACTTATTTTTCTCGAGAGCACATAGAAATTTCTCCAGAATAGACCACATACTGGGTTACAATTCAAGTCTCAACAATACTAAAAGATTGAGATTATTCCCTGCATATTCTCAGACCACACTGTTTTGAAAGTGGAACTCAATCACAAGAAAAAGTTGGGAAGAAATTCAAACACTTGGAAGCTAAAGACCATCCTGCTCAAGAATGTTTGGGTCAATCAGGGAATCAAAGAAGAACTTAAACAATTCACGGAAACCAATGAGAACTAAAACACTTCAGTCCAAAAGCTATGGGATATGGCAAAATCAGTCCCAAGGGGGGAATACATAGCCATCCAAGCCTCACTCAAAAAAACAGAAAAATACCAAATACACAAACTCTCTTTATATCTTAAAGAACTGGAGAATCAACAACAAATTAAGCCTAACCTACACATGAGGATGGAAATAATTAATATTAGAGCAGAGATCAATGAATTAGAAACCAGAAATACAGGAGAACACATCAATGAAACTAGAAGTTGGTTCTTTGAAAGAATTAATAAGATCAATAAACCACTGGCCAGACTTATCCAAAAGAAAAGAGAAAGGACCCAAATTAATAAAATTATAAATGAAAGGGGAGAGATCATGACTAACACTAAGAAAATAGAAACAATCATCAGAAATTATTATCAAAAGCTATATACCAATAAGCTAAGCAACCTAGAAGAAATGGATCCATTCCTGGAAACCTATAAACTTCAAAGACTGAAACAGGAAGAAATTGACCACCTGAACAGACCAATATCTAACAACGAGATTGAAGCAGTCATCAAAAACCTCCCAAAAAACAAGAGTCCAGGACCTGATGGATTCCCTGGGAATTCTACCAAACATTCAAAGAAGAAATAATACCTATTTTACTGAAGCTGTTTCAAAAAAGAGAAACAGAAGGGAAACTTCCAGGCTCTTTCTATGAGGCTAGCATTACCTTGATCCCAAAACCAAGAAAAGACTCCATAAAAAAGAATTACAGACCAATATCCCTGATTAATATGGATTCCAAAATTCTCAACAAGATCCTAGCTAATATAATAGGATCCAACCGTACATTAAAAGGATTATCCACCTTGACCAGGTGGGATTTATCCCTGGGATGCAAGGGTGGTTCAACATTCACAAATCAATCATCTTGATAGAACACATTAATAAGAGAAGAGAGAAGAACCACATGGTCCTTTCAATTGATGCAGGAAAAACATTTGAAAAATACAGCATTCATTCCTGATTAAAACTCTTCAGAGTATAGGGATAGAGGGAACATTCCTCAATTTCTTAAAGCCATCTATGAAAAACCCACAGTGAATATCATTCTCAACATGGAAAACCTGAGAGCTTTTCCCTTAAGATCAGGAACATGACAAAGATGCCCACTCTCACCACTATTGTTCAACATAGTACCAGAAACCCTAGCAACAGCAATCAGATAACAAAAAGAAATAAAAAGTTTTCAAGTTTTCAAAGAAGAAGTCAAACTCACTCTCTCTTCGCAGATGACATGATATTTTATGTGGAAAACCCAAAAGATTCCACCCCCAAATTACTAGCATTCATACAGCAATTCAGTAATGTGGCAGGATACAAAATCAATGCAGAGAAATTGGCTGCTTTCTTATACACTAACAATGTAACTATAGAAAGAGAAGTTAGAGAATCGATTCCATTTACAATAGCACCAAGAACGATAACATACCTTGGAATAAACCTAACCAAAGAGGTACTATATTCTAGGAACTACAAAATACTCATGAAAGAAATTGAAGAAGACACAAAAAGATGGAAAAACATTCCATCCTCATGGATTGAAAGGATAAACGTTGTTAAAATGTCTATGCTGCCCAGAGCAATCTATACTTTCCATTCCTCTCCAATCAAAATAACAATGAGATTTTTCAAGGTGTTGAGACGAACAATCCTAAAATTTGTATGGAACCAGGAAAGAGCCCGAATCACCAAGGAAATGTTGAAAAAGAAAAACAAAGCTGGGGGCATCATGTTGCCTGATTTAAAGCTATATTACAAAGCCAGAATCACCAAGACAGTATGCTACTGACACAAAAACAGACACATAGACCAATGGAACAGAAGAGAAATGGACTCTCAACTCTATGGTCAACTAATCTTAGACAAAGCAGGAAAAAATACAGCCTCTTCAGTAAATTTTGATGGGAAAATTAGCTATATACAGAAGAATGAATCTCGACCATTCCCTTACACCATACACAAAGATAAACTCAAAATGGATGAAATATCTCAATGTGAGACAGGAATCCATCAAAATCCTAGAGGATAACATAGGCAGTGAACTCTTCAACGTCAGCCACAGCAACTTCTTTCAAGACAAGTCTCCAAAGGCAAGGGAAACAAAACGAAAATGAACTTTTGGGACTTCCTTGAGATAAAAAGCTTCTGCACAGCGAAGGAAACAGGCAACAAAACAAAGAGCAACCCACGGAATTGGGAGCAGATATTTGCAAATGACACTACAGACCAAGGGCTGATATCCAAGATCTATAAAGAATCTCTCAAACTCAACACTCAACACACACACACACACACACACACACACACACACACAAATAAGTAAAAAAAATGGGCAGAAGACAAGAGCAGACACTTCTCCAAAGAAGATGTACAAATGGCTAACAGATACATGAAAAAATGCTCAACATCATTAGCCATCAGGAAAATTAAAATCACAATCACATTGAGATACCACATTATACCAGTTAGAATGGCAAAAATTGACAAGGCAATGGGTATCTGGGCGGCTCAGTGGGTTAAAGCCTCTGCCTTCGGCTCAGGTCATGATCTCAGGGTCCTGGGATCGAGGCCCGCATCGGGCTCTCTGCTCAGCGGGGAGCCTACTTCCTCCTNCTCTGCCTGCCTCTTTGCCTACTTGTGATCTCTCTCTCTCTCTCTGTCAAATAAATAAATAAAATCTTTAAAAATAAATAAATAAATAAATAAATAAATAAATAAATAAATAAATAAATAAATTGACAAGGCAAGAAAAAACAAAAGTTGGAGAGTTGTGGAGAAAGGGGACCCCTCTTACATTGTTGGTAGGAATACAAGTTGGTGCAGCCGCTTTGGAAAACAGTGTGGAGGTTCCTGAAAAATTTAAAAATAATCTCCACCAGTATCCTCCGTGTTAATGCAAAAGCTGGGTATTCTTTATCCAATTTTATAGTTATAACTGTGGTATTGTGATTTATACTTAAAAATAATTGAGTCCATAAGATATCAAATCCTATGTGTTATCCACTTCAAAACATATGTTAATAATTTTAAAATAAAATAATTAAGGACGTTAAACTATTTCTGAAAAAAACACACAGAAGCTAATTATTTTGCTAATATTGAGAACCTATATAAATTATGTATTTTATTATTAAAGGGTCTTTATCAGTCTATATAGCATACAAATAAAATTTCCCATCATTTAAATATATATATATATATATATATATATATATATATATATATATATATATATATATATATATATACTCTCTGTCTCGCACACACCCCCGCC
>LNAC01001644.1:100911-120251 GCA_002007465.1 Ailurus styani
TATCACCATATATATATATATATATATATATATATATATATATATATATATATATATATATATATATATACACATTTAGTCTTCAACCTCATTTGTGACCCAGAGCTTCTAAGCTTCAAGTTTTCTAAGTGATGAGACCCATAAATATGTCTTTCATCAGGTTAATGAGGTGACTTTGGGAAAGTATCTATGGAGAGGGGCTGCTTGCCCAGAGGACAAACCATGTGTTTAGAGGATTGGAAATTTAGGACCCACCTCCTGACTTCCTAGGATGGGAGAGGGGCTGGAGATAGTGTCTAATCACCAATGGGCAATAATTTAATCAATTGTGTCCATATAATGAAGCTTCCGTAAAACCCCAAAGGATGTTTCAGAGAACTTCCAGGTTGCTGAACACATGGAGACTGGTAGAGTGGGATACCTGGAAAGGCATGGAAGTTCCACGTCCTTTCCCTATACCTTTTCCTATGCACAGTTTCCTATGGGAACTCTTGTCCCGTATGTTCCATCTCACATCAACCTTTCCCTAAGGCAGCACAGCTCAGGAGGGAAATACTTAAGAGGCATGCATAAATTTGAGCATGCACAAGCTTTACTACTGAGTCCATCATGTGACCACCTAAGGTCAGACCTGAAATGAGCATGAGGATTCTTGGTAGAGAAAGTAACAATTATCCCTGACTCAAACACTGAACACCAGTCTTAATACTCAAAGACTGGTCCACAGACCAGGGCTGGTGGCATCAGTATCAACTGGGAAACAGTAACAATTATATGATCTCTGAGCTTCACCCACATCCTGCCAAATCATAATCTGAATAAGATCCCTAAGTGATTCAAATACATGTTTATGTTGTAGAAATCCTGGTCTAGAATAGTGTTTCTCAACCTCTCCACTGCTGACATTTGTGCTAGATAATTCTTTGTGGTGGTAGCCATCCTGTGCATTATAGGATAGGGGGCACATCCCTGACCTCAAGCCACTAGGTACCAGTAGCACCTCCTTAGTTATGACAACCAGATATTTCTCCATAATTGTCAAGTATCTATTGGAGGCAAAATCACCCCTGGTTGAGAATCAATAACCTAGAGCATTAGAATGAAAATACCTTGGTGGAGTTCCAGTCAAAGCTCATATACCCCTCAGCTCATAACTTGAGATAGCTCATTTCATGCTTCTGAGGCCCATTTTTGCAAGTTTAGATTAAGGTTCATTAGAGTCCAGACTCTACAGAGTGGACTTCTGTAAAAATGAAATAAAACAATCCACATAGGATTCTCAGCTCAGTGTATGGGGCACAAAATGGTCTAAATATCTCATAATTAACACACTTTTTTAAAAAATGGAGCACTATGTGGTGGCTCTTCATTTGTACTACCAGCATGAAACACCTGGATGGTTAGTCAAAAGCATCATGAAGACAAGGACACAGTATCCATACATTTGTCACAAATTAGCATACCCTTCTCTCTTGTTGAAGAGGGGAATAGCATTTTTCTAGAGATGTCAGGATGTCTTCTGTGTCATAAAACAATACTTTAGAGGTCCATGAGACCTGATTAAGCAGGTTCTTCAGTCTTAGATTTGGACAAAACACTAACTCAAAATTGTAATAAGATGGAAGGAGGTAAGAGCTCTGGAAGTCAAGCAAGATCATGGAGAAGAAGTAAGAAAAGTTGGATTCACCTGACTTCTAATCTGGTCTCCTAGGAACAGAGAATTCGCTGGAAAAAAAAAATCTTTCTGGAAATTTGCAGACCAGTGGTCCACAGGGAAATAATATGCTCAGAGGTGGAAGTAACAATAGAAATAGTGCCTAATGACCAGACACAGGGAGCTGCAAATATCTCCTCCACTGTAGTCCCTTACCATGGTGCATCCTTGTGCAGGAAAGGACATGGTTGTTGGTTTTGGGTTCCTAAGTCTGGCTGGGGAACCCATGTTTCACTGCTTCCTGCTGTCCTGTCTGGGAACAGAGCTTGGATCTCCAACATCAACCACCTGGGGAGGAATTCAGACCTCCACATGGAGACTTACATCTTAGAATCTCCACCCAGGTGAGTCTGAAAGATCAGCAGGTATTTCAGGAATCGATCAGAGAGAATGGAACCTGAAACATTTACCTGAGGTTACCTGCAAACCGAACCAACATATCTGGAGCCAAGAGATTGCATTTTTGTTTCCTGTGTTTAATACTAAGGTTAAAAATAATTCATTTAATATATGTTTAAAGGAAGTGTTCATTGGACTCAGCAATACAGGGATCACAATACATTGTGGGAATGGAAGTCCTGTTGGATGAGATGGAGGAAGGATTGGGGGACATAAAGTGGTTCCAGTGAATTTAGAACATATTCAAGGAGTTTTTGCAGGTAAGGGGAGTAGGAAAACAGGGCATTAAGCTTGGAAGTGTGAGCACTGGAGTGAGAATATTTAAAAAAGAAAGTTCAGATGGGGTGTATTTAGCTTGTTCTGTGCTCATTAGAAGGATCCAAGTCTGTGGAGGTAAATATTACCTTGTGACGGCAGTCTTTGAGATGTATATTTCACAGTTATCTCTCCCATTGGTATCCACCAAGGGGCAGAATGTACTTAATATGCATGAAGGAATATTCCAAGGAGCATTACTTCATAACTATTTTAATACTAAGGAGGCTGAATATATTTTTGACTCTGTTAGCTCTTTACTTCTTATACGCAAATTGTTTTTGCAAGTGTGTTGCTTTCTTCTACTGGAATCTGTGTGTCTTTATTGTGTTTTGGTTGTATTCTTGTAAGAAAAGGATGGCATTTTTTTCACCAATTTGCTGCTTGCCACTTAATCCATGTATTGTGTATAGATGTAGTATAAGACTGAGTGAGAGCCTACATATTTTGAGTGGTCAAAATTATCAGTTGGTGAGATTGTGTTCCCCTCGTTGCTTGAAGTATTGAAATTCTTCTGTATCCTTTGTAGTAAGAATTGTTTTTTACACATATTGTCATCTTATTGCATATTTAATTGTCCTTATTTCTACCATTTTATATTCTGAATTAGATTTTTTTACATAACAGTCACCTCCTGTTGTGATATGAAACATGTTCTTTCCTATTCAACTAAAGATCCCCTGTATCTTTTTCATAAGCATGACTGAGTCCATTTATGATCACATACACTCAAATTATAACTTGAGTTACTTGCACTCTGTATTCAAAGGTATATTTTCCTATTCTTTTATTCCCAAGGCTTTATCCATTTCATCCTGAATTAGAGACCCATGTTGATGTGATTATTGTTATTATATATATTTTCTGTAAGATGTTAGTATTAGATTATTGTTTAGTTTTGTTGAAGACAGTTCTTTGAACCCACCATATTTAATATGAGTTTATTTTCCCTACCATTCTTTCTATTGATTGAGTTTTCATTTTCTTAAAATTTGTTTCTATAAAAATGCCACCTTTGTGAACATAAAGACATGGACAAAGCAGGTGAGGGAAATAACTGCTCATATGACACAGGGTCTTCAAGGATAAATCATATACTGAAAGGGGTTAGATTTTCATGGAACATGCAAGCTTTACAGAGTATGATTTGGGAAGATTTCTGCATGTCAGACAAGGAACAGAGAAGCAAGATTGATGTGTACCCATTTGATTTTGTGTCAAACAAAGAGCAAACCCCAAAGACCAAGATAACAAAGGAATAAATGCCACCAAGGAAAGTAAGAGAAGAGCCAGTATCAACCATTCTCTGGCCACATAAAAACAAGTGTGGTCAAATAAACAGGGCATGGGGATAGGAATGACAATTATATCAGAGTCCTGAGGTGGACCCCCATAAGGAGGCCAGTGGAGAGCAGTCAGCATGGGCTCCCTGGAGTCTGATGCAAACTCAGCACCCACGCTGTCTTTTCCCTCTGCAACCTGGTCTTTGGATGGACTCTTCATTCATACTATCTTTCCCACAGCAGGCACTGGCCTTCTGTTAAAACCATTATTTATTCCTTTATTTCAGTGGATTACAATGTTTTTTATGTCCACATTATATCAAGCATGTGTGCATGTTCAAACACACAAATCCACATGTATTTACACATACATCCAAAGATGACTGAACAAAGAGAATAATCATTAATATGTTAACAGAAAAGAACGATGCTCAACTTTTTACATATATGGACTCAATCTGTCAACCACCTTAGGAAGATGAATACCACTACCCCCACTATACCAGTGAGAATAACATTTTAAAATGAATTGATTGTCTTCCCAAATTCAAACAGTTAAGGTGTGGTATATCCAAGGTTCAAAACTAATTCACTGATTCCAAAGTTTTGCATTTAATATCATATAAAAAGTCTTTTACAATTTCACCTTGATAAACCCCCCATTTTTGTATGTTGTATATTTCCCGGGGTCAACTGTGAATATGTTCCTTTTGCTCATATTTCTAGTGGGTGTTCATACATTATGGAGTCTTATAAACATATCACTCTTTTTGGAGAAATTGTTTTTGCTGTTTTATTAGTTATTCTGTGAATCAAGGGGATATACCTAGGGTTAGAATGCAGCCAGAAATGGGGAGACTTTCTTATCATCATGATTTTTTATGGCCCATATGGGCTTACTCCTCCTTTCTTCCCCTCTTCCTTTTCTCTGTCTCCTTTTAGTTTTTTTATTTTATTTTTTTTAATTTTTATTCTTTGCCCAAGGGGTACAGGTCTGTGAATCATCAGGCTTACATCTTTCACAGCATTCAACCTTTTAGTTTTTTATACTTCTCTAAATACAGGAGAAAATGGTCACATTAAAATTGAGCACCAAATTACATGTTCATGGGAGTCTTACCACCTGGTAAGACTTTTCTATATTCATGAGGGTAATGATAATTTGATGTTGAGGGCTTAACTAGTATAAATTCTTTCCTAAGTATTGTAGCTGGGGGTGTGAAGTGCCTGGTAGTCACATGGGCTCAGGAGTCTGCAGTGTACCAATTTGGGACCCTTAAAATACAGACTCCAGGATGTTAAACAACACTTGGAAATAAGGAAGGGATCCCCTTTAATTGATGTGCAAGGAACAACATGTGAATGAAGGACTCCCTGTGTATTGAAGTCTACACTGCAGTGGGGAGGCCACCTCATTCCTCAGCCTTGCCTGACACTACCTCTCATCACTCTCCCTCTTGATGGTCTCCTGACCACACTGGCTCCATTTGAGTCCTGGATATCCAAACAAGGGTGTCTTTTCAGGGCCTTTGCACTGGCTCTTTCTTCTGTAGGGCACAGAAGTCACCAGATGACCTTGTGTCTTCCATACTGTCTTTTTTGAAGTCTCTGCAAATGTTATCTTCAGTTTAGGTCTTCCCAAACTCCCAGGAAAGAATACACCCCATCCAGTTTCTTTTATGCTTGCTTTTTATCTCCCACATGTCATTATAATTATAGTATTTCTGCCATGATACTAATCTCCATTTGTGTTAAAAATAATCATTTTTTTCTTAATTTCTAGTCATCACACCAACCACATGGGACCAGGCAATGATACCCACATTTCAGGATTTCTTCTCCTGGGATTATCAAATGAACCAGAACAGCAGCCCCTCATATTTGGGCTTTTCCTCTTCATGTATCTGATCACTGTGTTTGGAAACCTGCTCATCATCCTGGCACTCATTTCTGACTCCCACCTCCACACTCCCATGTACTTCTTCCTTGCCAACTTGTCCTTTGTAGACATCTGTTTCACCTCCACCATCATCCCAAAGATGTTGGTGAATATACAGACACAGAACAAAGTTATAACCTATACAGAATGTATCATTCAGGTCTGTTTTTCCATACTCTTTGCAGGTGGGGACAACTTTCTCCTGGCCGTGATGGCCTATGACCGCTTTGTGGCCATCTGTCACCCTCTGCACTACATGGTCACCTTGAACACCCTGCTCTGTGTACTGCTGGTTCTGGTGTCCTGGATCATGAGTGTCCTGAATTCCTTGTTACAAAGCTTAATGGTATTGCGGCTTTCCTTCTGTTCAGAGGTGGAAATCCCTCACTTTTTCTGTGAACTTCATCAGATGATCCAACTTGCCTGTTCCGATACCTTTCTTAATGACATAGTAATGTATGTTTCAGCTATGTTGCTGGCTGGTGGTCCCCTTGCTGGGATCCTTTACTCATATTCGAAGATTATTTCCTCCATACATAGAATCTCATCAGCTCAGGGCAAGTATAAAGCATTTTCCACCTGTGCATCTCACCTCTCAGTTGTCTCATTATTTTATTGTACAGTCCTTGGAGTGTACTTTAGCTCTGCTATTACCCAGAGCTCCCATGCAAGTGCAGTAGCCTCGGTGATGTACACTGTGGTCTCACCCATGCTGAACCCCTTCATCTACAGCCTGAGGAGCAGAGACATAAAGGAGGCTCTAATGAGATTGTTCGGGATGACAGCTATAAGCAGAACACGTGTCTTGGTGGTGAAGAAGTTCCCTTGATTGCAGGACTCAAAGTCACGATTTTTGATCATTTTGAAATGGAATTTGCTCCTATGTATTTCCAAAATTTTCCATTTCTTAGAATTCAACTTCTTTTTATAATTTCAGAAAACTATTTTCTAAGCTTTCTACTCTGTCTGATATATATGCAGTTTTTCCCTTTATCCATTTTTATACATTCACACAGTTCTTCCCAACATTGGATCTGAAATATTTGATAACCTCCATATCATTTATAGGACCACCTTGATTTCTTAAATATGATTTCTTTTCAAATAACATATATAATGCCAAGTAAAATTTCCCTAAACTTCCTGAAGGAATAATCATAGTTGTATTACTCAGATGGATAAAACTATACTTGGAATCTAAGGCCATTTATATACTTTCATCATAGAGAAAATACGAAATCATGGTTTTCACTTGTGTCTGTTGTTGTTCTTTTTTACTCCTTAACTGCTCTTCTGAATGACATAGACTTTATCATCATACCCTGTAAACCTCAGCCAATGGGTAGTGATGCTGTAGATAAAGAATGCCTGTGACACTCGCCTGGACCCAAAATACTTGGGACTCATCCCTGAGCCAATGTTATGGATGAACTGTCCCTTGTCATTATTTTGCTTTTGTTGATGTTGCTAACATATAATTGACATCACGTTTCATTAATTTCAGGTGTAAAATGGAATGATTCAGTATCTATGTATTACAAAGTGATCAAAACAAGTTCAGTTAACATCCATCACAATATACAGTTACAAACTTTCTTTCATGATGACAATTGTCAAGATCCCCTTTCCTAGCCACTTCAAATCTACAATACAGTTTTGTTAGCTAGAGTCACCATGCTGGGCATGACATTGCCATGATTTATTCATTTTATAAGTGGAAATTTGTACCTTTTGGCACTTTCACCCATTTCACCCATTCCCACCCCCAGCTCAGACCACTACCAACATGTTCTGAATATCCGCATGTTTGGTTTGCTTTTATTCTTGTTTTTAAGATTCCACATATAAGTGGAATCATTTGGTATTTATCTTCCTCTGTAACACTTATTTCACTGAACACAAGGTTCATCCATGCTGTCACAAATGCCAAATTTCATTCACTTTTATGCTGAGTACATTCCATATATATATATATATAGAGAGAGAGAGAGAGAGAGAGACAGAGAGACAGAGAGAGAGACAGAGACAGAGAAAGACAGAGACAAAGAATAAAAATAAAATTAAAAAAAAAGAAAGACAGAGAGAGAGAGAGAGAGAGAGACAGAGAGAGATATGACAAGAATAATTTCCTTAGGCTTCCTATCCCTAGACTATCTATATAGATATATGACAATTTCTGATTTATTTTATTTTAATTCCAGTACAGTTAACATAGAGTGTTACAGTATTTTCAGGTGTACAATATGCACGTCCATACATCACCCAGTATAGCACACTTCCTTTATCCATTAATTCATCAATGAACATCTAGGTTATTTCCATGTCTTGGTTTTTGCAATAATGCTGCAATGAAATTGAGGTATTTACATCTTTCTTTTATTATAATTTTTATTATGTTATGTTAGTTACCATACAGTACATCATTAGTTTTTGATGGTGTTCCATGATTCATTGTTTGTGTATAACACCCAGTGCTTCATGTAATGAGTGCCCTCCTTAATGCCCACAGAGAAAGTGATATAGCCCAGAGACAAATTCAGAACCTTTAGAAATCTGCTGCAGTGAGAGACATCCCAGCATTGCAGGTGCTCAGGTGGTAAAAACATGGTAGAATTCTAGATGGGGTATGTGGTCTCAGCATCCCAGGAGTCACAGAAAGAATGGGGTACCTGAACCAGTAGAGTTCACAAGAACTGGAGCAGGAAACTTGGTTATGGACAGAAATCCTGGGAGGGTGCTTTCTGCTCAGTTGGCCATAAAATATGGGCCACAGTTGGAACTGGTGACCACTCTATCCATGTGTCCCCTGCAAAGAACAGGAATGCAGGGACCCTCTGCCTTCCCCTGGGAGTGGTGGAATGGGTTCACACCTGACTAGGGGACAGCTCTCCCAGTGGGGGCCCTGTGAAGGACAGTAACAGGCAGTCCTCTGCCGTCCCCAAGAAAGGAACATGTGGGCATGCAGCGCAGGAGTCTGCAGAGTTTGGCACACACAAAAGTGAAGAGGCTTTATCCCTGAGTCTTTACTGGAGAGAGGGGACAACAGTATTTTGGCTCTGGGGCTGGAGACTGGGGACAGCCATTTTTATTTTGATCCTCTAAAGAGGCCCAGAAAGCGTTCATGGAACAAAAGACACACATATCAACCAAAAACAGCTTACACCCCCTGGCAAGGTGTGGTGCAACTCTGCCAGGGAAAGACACCTGAGAATCAGCACAGCAGGCCCCTCCCTAAAAAGACCAATGGGAAGAAAAGGTGAACAGCAAGTTTATGGAATACCCAGGACTGTAAAACCCCAGTGCTAGGAGAAAATAGTATATAGAGTTTGAGGGTTTTTCCCATGATTCATTTATCTTTCAATTTAAAATTTTCCATTTCTTAACTTCTGCCTGAGTTTATCTCAAGCTCTGAAAAGCAAAGATTGTTGAATGGAGAGTAATCTGTTGAAATTCTCTGGACTATTTGAGGCTGAGTTATCTGGGTGTCTGGCTTCCAAAGGAGAAATTTGGAACATAATAAGAATCTCAGAGGAAAATGTGTGGTGTCACTAGGAACAGACAAAATAAAGGTTAAAAATTCTTCTCTGATCCTCTTCCTCTGCCATTTAAACCACTGCAGCCTACGCCTCTCAATTTTGTGGATATCCACTTTACTTATTTTCCATAATGGAGATCTCATTAACCTGTCAGAAAAGCTCCAGTTGTTGCTAGTTACCCTCGGAGCCACACAGATTAAGTTTAAACTTTTTTTTGAAATGATAAGTTTTCAAATACTTCAGGTTATCTCTTGTTGTCCCTCATTTCCTAATACCTGGATTATTCGGTATCCTGCAACTGGTCTGCCAAATCTCTACCTTTCTTTCTAATCTATCCTGCAAAAATCTAATCTCTAAAGAGATTAGGTAAGAAAGACCCGTATTATCTCATCACTTTTCTGCTCAAGAACCTAAAATCCATTCCCACTGTTTATTTTTCTTCCTTTGGCGAAAAGCCAGACTATTGGGGGATTATGTACAATAAAGTTTATCCTTTTTAAATGTAGAGTTCTGAGTTTTGACAAATTTGTGGTAATCACTGCATTAATATATTAAATGTTTTCGTCACCCCCCCAAAAAATTTTTTTTCTCTTTTTTTCCCTTTTCAACTAGTTTATTATTTTATCAAGTCTTTATTTTTGTCTTTTTTTATTTCATTTTTTAAATTTATATTTTATAGATATATTCTTCATTTTGGGCTTCCTTTCACTTTATTCAATTTTATTTTTCTATATATATGTTTTCCTTTTTTTACAATTTTGGGATTTAATGTCTTCTAACACAGAGACCAAAATACACTCAGGACCAAGTGGATCCCCTGTTTTGTCCCCCCCGTGAGATTATATTCTCTCTTCCCCATGGTTTTTTCCCTTTCCCCTTTTTTCTTCTTTTTATGCTTTTTCATTTTCTTTTCTTGGCTTTTTCTCTTCTGGTGTCTGACCTCTTAGGATTTGTTTAGTGTATATTTTGCTTGGGTCCTGCTTAATATGTATATATATATTGATTATTAATATTATAAAGTATAATATGTATGCTATCATACAAAATATATATGAGCAGATTTCTGAACTTCTTTATTTTTATTTTATTATTATTATTATTATTATTTGCCCCAGGGGTACAGGTCTGTGAATCATTAGGCTTATACCTTTCACAGCATTCACCAAAGCACAAACCCTCCCCAATGTCCATAACCCATCCACCCTATCCCTACCTTCCCACCCCCCAGTAATCCTCAGTTTGTTTATATGAGCAGATTTCTAAAGGTTCTGAATTTGCCCCTGGGCTATATTACATTTTCCATGGGTATTAAGGAGGGTACGTACTGCATGAAGCACTGGGTGTTATACGCAAACAAGGAATCATGGAACACCACCAAAAACTAATGAGGTACTGTATGGTAACTAACATAACATAATTAAAAAATTACAAAAAAAGAAAATATATAAATACCTCCATTTCATTACAGCATAATTATAAAAGCCAAGACATGGAAACAACCTGGGTGTTCATATATATGTATATATAATATACTAATTTTATATAATTAATATTAATTTTAATATATATTTTATTTATTATACACAATATATATTATAGATATATTATTTATTATTTATTTATTATTTATTATTTATATATTTATTATCTGGAAGCAAATGCACCTTCAAAAATCTAACACTAAGCCTAAAATTGACACTGAGATGCTCTCAGATGAGTGCTGACCCAGAAACTTACATATTTACATATAGACAGTTTCCAAAATATTTGTACATAATCATCACCTCACTGAAACCTTTCTGATCACTTCTCTGAAATTTTTGAATCACAAGGTCAATGCATACTATAATGGCTTTTATTTTGTTCCAAGTAAAATTTCCTCCAACTACGGAAGATAAAGACTTCTCTGCAAGATTCTAACCATGTGTTTGGGTATGTTAAACCTAAAAAATGTAAGAAACAAACAATTCAGAACTGACTCAAAATGTTTCTTAGAAACTACTATCTTTTAGGCTGACCATGAATAAATCAAACACAAAACTGATTTTGAATAGTTCTTGGTAAGATTTAGAAATTAAAAGAAAAAAATAAATGCCTGGTATATAAGTTAATTTCAAAAGAAACCAGGTGTGTGGCCTATGGATTATTTATGAAATAAGACTCTGCTATATTATCTGCTCATAAGAAAATTTGATTGGAGCACTGGGTCTTATACAATGAATCTTGGAACACTACATCAAAAACTAAAGATGTACTATATGGTGACTAACATAACATAGTAAAAATAATAAAAAATAAAATAAGATAAAAATTTTAAAAAGGAAAGTAATGGAAATGAAAACACAGCTGTTCAGAACTGTTCGGATACAGCAAAGGCATCCTAAGAGAGAACTACATTGCAATACAGACCCCTCTCAAAAACCTAGAAAAATCTCAAATCTCCACCCAAAATTCCTAGAACTGATAGAGCAATTCAGCAATGTGGAAGGATACAAAACCAATGCACAGAAATCAGTTGCATTTCAATACACAAACCGTGAGACAGAAGAAAGAGAATTTGAGGAATTGATTCCATTTACAATTGCACCAAAAACTGTAAGATAACTAAAAATAAACTTCACCAAAGATGTAAAGGATCTGTACATGCCAAACTGCATAACTTATGGAAAAAATTGAGGAAGACAGAAACAGATGGAAAAGCATTTCATGCTCATGGATTGGAAGAATAAACATTGTGAAAATGCCTGCACTGCCCAGAGCAATCTACACATTCATTGTATTCCCTATCAAAATATAATCAATATTTTTCACAGAGCTGGAACAAATAATCCTAAAATTTGTATGCAACCATAAAAGAGCCTGAATAGCCAGAGGAAAGTAAAAAATGAAAACCAAAGCTAGTGGCATCACAATGCCAGACTCAAGCTATATTACAAAGCTGTGATCATCAAGACAGTATGGTACTGGCACAAAAACAGACACATAGACCAATGAAACAAATAGAGAACCAGAAATGGACCCTCAACTCTATGGTCAACTAATCTTTGACAAAGCAAGAAATAATATCCACTGGAAAAAAGACAATCCTTTCTATAAACGGTGCTGGGAAAATTTAACAGCCATATACAGAAGAATGAAATTGGATCATTCTCTACACCACACACAAAGATAAATTCATTTTTATGGATGAAAGTCCTAAATGTGAGATAGGAATCCATCAGTATCCTAGAGGAGAGCACAAGCAGCAAACTCTGTGACCTCAGCTGCAGGAATTTATTGCTAGATACATCTCAAAAGGGAAGGGAAACAAAAGCAAATATGAACTACTGGGACTTCATCAAGATAAAAAGCTTCTTCACAGCAAAGGAAACAGTCAACAAAACTAAAAGGCAATCTACAGAATGGGACTATGCATTTGTAAATGACATATCAGATAAAGGGCTTGTATTCGAGATCTATAAAGAACTTCTCAAACTCAACACACAGAAATAAGGAATCCAGTCAGAAAATGGGCAGAATTCATGAACAGACACTTCTCCAAAGACATACAAATAGCCAACAAACACATAAAAAAATGCACCACATCACTTGTTATCAGGGAAATACAAATCAAAACCACAAAGAGATACCACATTACACCAGTTAGAGTGGCTAAAATCAACAAGACAGGAAACAACAAATGTTGGCAATAATATGGAGAAAGGGAACCCTCTTACACTGTTGGCGGGAATGCAAGCTGGTACAACCACTCTGGCAAACAATATAGAGGTTCCTCAGGAAGTTAAAAACGGAGCTACCCAATGACCCAGCAATTGCACTACTAGGTATTTACCCAAACATACAAATGTAGTGATCTGAAGAGGCACTTGAACCGAACCCCAATGTTCACAGCAGCGATGTCCACCACAGCCAAACTGTGGAAAGAGTCAAGATGCCCTTCAACAGACTAATGTATAAAGATGTGGTTCATATATACAATGGAATATTACTCAGCCATTAGAAAGGATGAATATTTTCCATTTGTATAGACATGGATGGAACTGGAGGGCATTATGCTGAGTGAAAAAAGCCAAACAGAGAAAGACAATTATAATATGGTTTCACTCATATGTGGCACATGAGGACTAACATGGAGGACCACGGGAGAAGGGTAGGAAAACTGAAAGGGAAGAAATCAGAGAGGGAGACAAACTATGAGAGACTCTGGACTCCACAAATTGAGGGTTACAGAGGGCAGGGGGTGGAAGGATGGGGTAGTTGGTGATGGGTATTAAGGAGGGCACATGTTGTGATGAACACTGGTTGTTATATGTAACTTCCGAATCATTGAACACTATATCAAACAGTAATTATATGTTGGTTAATTTAAAAAAAAGAGTCATGCCCTCCCCCTATTGAACCAGCTAGGCACCCCAAGCAGCAACTCTTGATTTCTGAGTCATTGACTTCAAGCCACACATTGGGCGTTGAGACTTCTTAAAACAAAATAACTTAGTAAGTAAATAAACAAATACATACACACATACATACATAAATAAAGCCACATTTATATTTTAACAATGAGGAATTCACTTGTTCCTTTCCAGTTAAACAATGGAGCAGAAGCTCCACACTGACTGACTTATTTATTTATTTATATATTTATTTATTTATTTACCTACCATTTAAGTTTGAATTTTACAACAAAATGTCCTTACTCAAGAGACGAGAAATGAATTGAGACTAAAATTCACTTTCCTCCAAAACAATTTCATGAGATAAATGTCTCTATTACATTACTATTTCTGCTGTAAGAAATTACCACACTAGAGGCTTCAAAGAAACAAATTTATGCTCTTACTCTTTTAGCAGTCAGAAGCCTGACATAACTCTCAGTTGGCTAAAATCAAGAAGACTGCAGTTACTGGCTCCTTCTGGGTGTTCAAGGAAAGACTCATTTCTTTCCTATTGCAGTATCTAGCAACAAGGAGTTTTGGGCTCATTGCCTTTATCCATCTTCAAAGTGAGCTATGTGGCATCTTCACATCTCTCCCTAATTCAACTATTCTGCCTTCCTCTCCCACATTTAGAGGAACGTGGTGATTATGCTAGTTCCCTCTTAGTTAAAGTTCAGCTTATTAGCAGCCTTATTCCATTTGCTACCTTAAACTCCCTCTTCCTATAAAAAATAACATAGTCAAAGTTTCCATGGATTAGAATGTGGTCCAATTCAGGAGGCTTTTATTCTGCCTACTAATAAAGTCTTTTCCAAAAGTATTCTATTTAGTGCCACTCAAGGGTCCTTATATAAAGGAAACAAATACAGAATTTATCACAGGCCCTAGAATGACTTGATACAATAGTCATTCAAAATTTATATTAAGACATTTGTGTGTGTGTGTGTGAAGAAGACCTACTACCACCTGAACCTTAATCTGTCACAAGCCCAGAGCCTTGCTACTCAAAGAGTAGCCCACAGACCACAACCTGCTGTGTCAACATCACTCAGGAGCTTTTTAGAAATGCCAAATCCCTGGGCCTACCAGCACCTGCTAAAGCAGAAACTGCATTTGAACTAGAGTCTTAGGTGATTTGTAGGCTCTTTGAAGTTGAAGAAGAGCTGGTCTAGAGTACATTTTCTCACACTCTCGATTTGACCTTTGAGACAGGGTCATTATCTGTGTTGGGAGCTGTCCTGCTCATTGATGGTGTTTAGCAGCATCCCTCAGACATTGGCATCTATGCCCAGGGGAAAAGAACCACTTCTGTTTGGGACCACTGGCACAGACATTGAAAACCGGGAGCATCCTGACAGAATGCAATCAAGACCCATTGCTTTCTGCAATAATAACTTTAAAAACCACACTAAATTCTTCAAGCTTCCTGTCTCCATAGGGAATGGAGTTCACACTAGTGCTTCCTCAAAGAATGGACTTTTATAAAAATTACATCAGAAAATTGCTATAAGGTGATAAACTTGGATTATAGTGCATAAAAATATCTAAATATATCTCTTATAATTAACAAAAGTTTTATAGTGACATTTTAATTCCTAGCTCTGAATTTGTGATAGAAGTGTGAAATTCCTACTTATTTTTGACAAAATTTTCATGAAGCCAAGGAGTGTGAGGCCTGATTTTATATTAAAGGAACAAACTTATAATCTTTGTTGAAAAAGGTTGCTAGAGGTATCAGGGGTGTTTCTCAGCACAGGTCAATGTTTTGAAGGACCCAAGGGACCTACTCAGGATCGATTCCTCAGTCTTAAACAGGAGAAAATGTCCACTCAGGAATGGGAGAAGGTGCTGGAAGTTTAGATCTATAAAAGGCAGAAATCATACAAAAAGAGTAAGAAAAACTGACTTCACTTGGTCTATCACCTAGTCTCCTCGGAACAGAAATTCAAAAGGAAAACTTTCCTTTGTGTCCAAACTAGTGTCCCATAGGGAACAAGTGCCTAAAGTTGGAAGAACAGGAGGGAAATGTGGCTAATGAGCAGACCAAAGCAGCTGTAAATACCTCCTCTATGGCAGTCCCACAGTGCTGGCAACCTTGGGCTGGGCGTGACATGGTCATTTCTTGTGCAGTCCTAAGTCTGGATGGGGCACTGAAGTCTGACTTACTCCTGCTCTTTTGTCTGGACACAGAACTTCACCCTCCATAATTTGACAAACAGACAGGTATTTCAATTTCCATGTAGAGACCTTCCTCTCTGAGACCCTGTCTAAGTGTTTTACCACCCAGTAGGGACTGCAGGAGAAGGCCAAGAAAATGAAAGTCATGAGCATTTACCTGAGATCATCTGAGGACCAATCCAGCCCATCACAGAGCTGAAAGATTGCTGTGGCTGTTTTCTGGCTTGATTAAGAAACATACTGATTGATTAATTTATGTATTTCTGACCCTAAATATAGAAGTGAATATTGAACTCAGAAATGCAAGTTTCAAACTTAACTACTAAATGATAATAATGGAAACCCAGTCAGACAGGGGATAGGATGCATAAAAGTAGGACATGAGATCAGGAAACTTTTAACCAGAAACATTTAACCAGAGTAGAAAAGTCAAGTATTAGCCATGGCAGGATATACAGTGAAGTGTGTATAAGTGTGTTCTCTTCTAAGAGGGACATATTAGACTACCTTTGCATACTGAGGAAAAAAATCCTGAGGAAAGAAATCTCACAGGTACTTCCTTGCAAGTGCAGTACATGAAACATACATATCACGGTACCTTTTTTCTCTTAAATATTCAAATGAAATTCAAATGAAATGTATTATGTGGAAAAGGCGATACTAATGAGCTTCCCTTATAATTACCTCATTACCTGTGAGCCTGAATATGGTCTGGGTTAGCTAGCCACTCATTTTCTTTGTTGGAAATTATCTGTGGAGGTCCTTGGTGTTTGCATAGTGGGATAAGAGTAGTTTATTCCTATTTTTTTATTACAATCTTTCAAGAAAGTAATTGTTCTTTATTTCACCAATTTAGCTACTTGCCATTTTGGTTTTTTATGTATGTGTAGATGTATTTGTGAAGAATGTGTGAGAGTGTATAAATTTTGTGTGGTAAAGTCTGGGTTAATCATAATATATTCACTAACCTGCTTTTTCTAGGATTATTTTTTATTCTGAAAGAATTGATCTGTCACCTTAATATTCTTCACTTTTGAAAACCATTTTTCCAAAAACTGAAAGTGAATGTCCTTCTGCGTATTTATTGCTCACAATTCACCCATTTTATATATTTCCAACTAGTATTCACATCTCTGTATTCCTTATTGTTCCTTGTGGCCTTTTTATTATTGGATCTATTTGTAAAATAAAGTGTCATCACTTGGAAGGGATTCTTCTTTATGTTTGACCAAGAATCACTTTTACCTTCCATAAACATACTTGTCCCATATCTCTTTAGGTGAGAGGAAACTAAAACTAGATACTGCTTTCTCTCCATATTAAAAGACTTTTTCATATTCTTTTATTCCTGATTCCTTGGCACTCTAATTTAGATTTGGACCCAGGTCAAGTCCACTAACTTATTACTCTTCTATTTTACATACTTATTTTATTTAAATTCATCAGTTAACATATACCATATCATTTGTTTCAGACGTAGAGTTCAGTTACAACACCCAATGTTCATTACATCACATGTCCTCCTTAATGCCTATCACCCAGTTACCCTATCCCCCCACCCACCTCTTTTAAATCTTTTTGTTCAGAAGTTGGTTTGGGGGTCTTCCTTCAATTTCACTTCAGACAGTTGTTTTGAGCCACTCTGCTTACCCTAAGTTCATTTTCACTGTTCTTCTCTCTTCAAAAAGACTTCATTCCTCTTGAAACTATTTTGTGCTAAGCACACATACACATTCACAAACTTTCAATTTGAATGTGTACAAAGACACCTATGTATATCCAAGTACTCTTTATGTTCTGGCACAATCTTTTTTTCTAGCTTTTCTCCCTCAGTCCTTCTGACTCAGGATTATCTTATACACATCTGTCTAGTAAACCAGTGTAATGCTGATGAATTATTCAACACTGCATGACATTTCCTGGTGTAGTTCTGCCGATTACACTTTTGGTGGTCTTTCATATTTTTCCAATTAAATTATGATTATATCAATGCTACAAAATATTTTAAATAGATAAAACTATGTTTCTCAATCAAAGGTGATTTTGTCTCCCAGAGAACATTGAGCAATGTTCTAAGACATTGTGGGATGTCACATTGGGAAGGGAGGTGTGAAGGCTAGGGATTCTGTAAATACCCTACAATGTGCAGGACACAGCCCAGCACAGAGAAGGATCTGGCCTGAATGCCTGTAGTGCACAGACTGAGAAAACCTGAGTTAAAGCGTATCTGTATTTTTTGAAAAATGTTTAATTTTCTTTGGCTGCATAATATTCCATTGTATATATATGGACCACATCTTCTTTATCCATTTGTCTGTTGAAAGGCATCTTGGCTATTTCAACAGTTTGGCTATTGTGGACATTGCTGCTATGAACATTGGGGTACATATGTCCCTTCTTTTCACAACATCTGTATCTTTGGAATATTAAGCAGCCATCAGAAAGGATGAATACCAAAGTTTCGTATAAATATGAGTGGGTCTGGAGGAGATTATGCTTAGTGAAATGAGTCAAACAGAGAAAGTCAATTATCATATGGTTCACTTACTTGTGGAACATAAGAAATAAAATGGAGGACATTAGGAGAAGGAAAGCAAAAGCGAATTGGGGTAAATCAGAGGGGGAGACAAATCATGAGAGACTGTGGACTCTGAGAAACAAACTGAGGGTTAAGGAGGTGAGGGGGTGGGCAGATGAGTGAGGCTGGTGATGGGTATTAAGGAGGGCACATATTGCATGGAACACTGGGTGTGGTGCATAAACAACAAATCTTGGGACACTGAAAAAAATAAAATTAAATTAAGATGTTAAAAATTTTTTAATTTTTTAATTAATCTCTACACCCACTGTAGGTCTTGAACTTATTACTCCAAGCTTAAGAGCCTCATGCTTTACTGAATGTGCCAGTCAGGCACCCTAAAGTGCATATGTATTTTTTTTTTTAAAGATTTTTTTTTTATTTATTCATTTGACACAGAGAGAGAGATCACAAGTAGGCAGAGAGGCAGGCAGAGAGAGAGGAGAGAGGAGGAAGCAGGCTCCCCGCTGAGCAGAGAGCCCGATGTGGGCCTCGATCCCAGGACCCTGGGATCATGACCTGAGCCGAAGGCAGCGGCTTTAACCCACTGAGCCACCCAGGCGCCCAAGTGCATATGTATTTTTAATATCTGTAACTTTCTTCAGAGCCTCCCCATGATGCTGTAACACTTTACAATTCTTTTTTTTTTAATTTAATTTTTATTCTTTGCCCAAGGGGTACAGGTCTGTGAATCATCAGGCTTACATCTTTCACAGCACTCACCAAAGCACAAACCCTCCCCAATGTCCATAACCCATCCACCCTATCCCTACCCTCCCACCCCCCAGTAACCCTCAGTTTGTTTTGTGAGATTAGGAGTCTCTTATGGTTTGTGTCCTTCCCCATCCCATCTTGTTTCATTATTTTTCCCTCCCTACCCCCCACGACCCCCCACCCTGCCCCTCAAGTTCCTCATATCAGAGAGATCATATGATAATTGTCTTTCTCTGATTGACTTATTT
>LNAC01001645.1:0-34071 GCA_002007465.1 Ailurus styani
AAAAAAAAAAAATAAAAAAAAAAAAAAAACCTAAAATCAGGAAAAGGAAGGAAATAATAAAGATTAGAACAGAAATAAATGATATAGAAACTGAAGGGGGAAAAAAAAAGAACACATAAATGAAATCAGGAGCTGGTTCTTTGTAAAGATCAGCAAAATTGATAAACCTCTAGCCAGACTCATTAAAAAAGGAGAGGGGGAGAGAGAGGACCCAAATAAAATCACTAAGAAAGAGAAGAAATAACAACCAACAACCCAGGAATACAAACAATTATAGCAGATTATTATGAAGATCTATATGCCAACAATTTGGACAACCTAGAAGCAATGGAAAAATTTCTAGAAACATATAATCTACTAAAATTAGAGCAGTTTTTCTTTAGTTTACTAAAACTAAACTAAAGAAATAAAAAATTTGAATAGATCAATTACCAACAATGAAATTGAATCAGTAATCAAAAAACTCCCAACAAACAAAAGTCCAGGATCAGATGGCTTCACAGATGAATTCTACCAAACATTTAAAAAAGAGTTTATACCTATTCTTCTCAGATGATTTAAAAAAAAATAGAAGAGGAAGAAAACTTCCAAATTCATTCTATGAGGCCAGTAGCACTATAATACCAAACTAGATAAAGATACCACAAAATAGGAGAACTACAGGCCAATATTTCTCATGAATATACATGCAAAAATCCTCAACAACAATTAGCACACCAAATCCAACAATCTATTTAAAAAACCATATATTGCGATCAAGTGGAATTGATTCCCGGGATGCAAGTGTTGTTCAATATTCACAAAACAATCAACATGAAACACCACATCAAGAGAAGAAAGGATAAAAACCGTATGATCATTTCAACAGATGCACAAAAAGCATTTGCCAAAGTTCAACTACACTCATGATAAAAACTGCAAAGCAGGTCTAGAGGGAACATATTTCAACGTAATAAAGGCCTTATATGAAAAGCTCACAGCCAACATTATGCTCAATGGTAAAAAAAACTGAGAGCTTTTCCCTTAAGATAAGGAATAAGACAAGGAAGTCCACTCTCATCGCCTTTATTCAACGTAGTACTGAAAGTCCTAGGCACAGCAATTAGACAACATAAAGAAATAAAAGCCATCCAAACTGGTGAGGAAGAAGTAAAACTCTCACTATTTGCAGATGACATGATACTATATACAGAAAACCCTAAAAACTCCCCCCCAAAACTGCTAGAACTGGTAAATGAACTCAGTGAAGCTGAAGGATACAAAATCAATGTACAGAAAAGTGTTGCATTCCTACACAGTAATAATGAAGTCGAAGAAAGTGAAGTGAAGAAAACAGCCCCATTTACAGTTGCACCAAAAACAATAAAATATCTAGGAATAAACTTTTCCAAAGAGTGAAAGATGGATACTCTGAAAACTATAAAACACTGTTGAAAGAAATTCAAGACGATGCAAAGAAATAGACATTCCATACTCTCCAAGTATTATTAAAATGTCTATGCTAACCAAAGAAATCTTCAGATTTTTTTTAAAGATTTTATTTATTTATTTGACACAGAGAGAGAGATTTCAAGTAGGCAGAGGCAGGCAGAGAGACAGGGAGAGGAGGAAGCAGGCTCCCTGCTGAGCAGAGAGCCTGATGAGGGCCTCGATCCCAGGACGCTGAGATCATGACCTGAGCTGAAAGCAGAGGCTTTAACCCACTGAGCCACCCAGGCGCCCAAGAAATCTTCAGATTTAATGCAATTCCTATCAAAATAACGAAGAGCATTTTTCACAGAAGTAGAACAAACAATCCTAAAATTTGTATGGAACCATAAAAGACCTCCAATAGCCAAAGCAATCTTGAAAAAGAAGAATAAAACTGATGGTGCCCGGATGGCTCAGTTGGTTAAGAGTCTGGCTTCGGCTCAGGTCATGATCTCAGGGTCCTGGGATCGAGTCCCACGTTGGTCTTTCTGCTCAGCAGAGAGTCTGCTTCTCCGTCTCTCCTTGACCCTCCTCCCCACTGAGGTTCTCTCTCTCTCTCTCTTTCAAATAAATAAATAAAATCTTTAAAAAAACAAGAACAAAACTAAAGGTATCAGAATTCCAGATTTCAAATTATATCACAAAGCAGTAGCAATTAAAATAGTATGGTACTGACATAAATTAAAAATAGAGGCAAAGATAGAATAGAAAACCCAGAAATAAGCCCACAAGTATATGGCATATGGACATTTCTCCAAAACAAACATATAAATGGCCAACAGACACATGAAAAGATGTTCAACATCACTCATCATCAGGGAAATGCAAATCAAAACTACAATAAGATATCACCTCACACCTGTCAGAATGGCCAAAATCAACAACACAAGAAACAAGTGTTGGTGAGAATGTGGGAGAAAAAAGAACCCTATTGCACTGTTGGTGGGAATGTAAAATGGTGCAGCCACTGGGGAAAACAGTATGGAGTTCCTCAGAATATTAAAAATAGAACTACCCCATGATCCAGTAATAGCACTACTGGGTATTTATCCAAAAAACACAAAACACTAATTCAAACAGATACATGCACCCCTATGTTTATTGCAGCATTATTTATAATAGCCAAACTATAAAAGCAGCCCATATGTCTATCAATAGATTAATGGATAAATAAGATGTGAGATATTGGGATATTATTCAGCCATAAAAAAGGACGAAATCTTGCCATTTGCAACAACATGGATAGAGCTAGAGAGTATGATGCTAAGCAAAATAAGTCAGTCGGAGAAAGTCAAATACCATATGATATGATCTCACTCATATGTGGAATTTAAGAAATAAAACAAATGAACTTGGGCGCCTGGGTGGCTCAGTGGGTTAAAGCCTCTGCTTTCGGCTCAGGTCATGATCTCAGGGTCCTGGGATCAAGGCCCACATCGGGCTCCCTGCTCAGCAGGGAGCCTGCTTCCCCCTCTCTCTCTCTGCCCGTCTCTCTGCCTCCTTGTGATCTCTCTCCCTCTGTGAAATAAATAAATAAAATCTTTATTAAAAAAAAAATAAATAAAACAAATGAACTTAGAAAAAAAAAACCAGACTCTTAACTATAGAGAACAAATTGATTGTTACCAGAGAGGAGGTGGGTGGAGGGATGGACAAAATCGGTGATAGGGATTAAACAGTAAATTTATCATGATGAAAAAATAAAATAATAATAATAATAATAATAATAGAAATGAATACAGTATACTTTTAGAACATTTTAGGTACTGCAATAATTTTGCCAGAATAAGGCATATTTTCTGTCCAAAGAGTCACTATCACTCAAACTGCTTAGTTTTGGAGAATAGAGAAAAAGGTGTATATCAGGATAAAACACTCTTTCGATAATCTAGATTAGAAAGATAATTTCTTACAGATCGATATAGGCATTTTCACATTTTAAAAGCACCTTTTATTTTGCATCACTACCTTTACAGGCACAGCTCCTTAAACTCCAGTCTGAGATAGCTAGACTGAAATAGTCTCATTTTCCCCTGCTCAAATGGAGAATCCTTGAAGAAAAAATGAATTTTGCAAGTGAGATTTGAGAGCAGAGTGAGGGATGTCCATGACATATTAAAAGCAAACATTTCGGTATTTTCTATACTGAAAATACTCTGCATATACTGAAAACCCTGCATATGCCCATATCTGTGTACACGAGTGTAAGGAAGGAGAAAGGTATGGAACAATATAAGCCAATCTGTGGGGGAAGCAGGAGGAAGGAAGTGGGAAGGAAAATTAGAGGAGAGATGATTAACTTGTCTTCATATATCCTCATAATGTTCGCACTTACTACAGTGATCGTAAAATGTTACACTTTTCTTCATTGAATAGGAAAAACTTGAAAAGAAAACAGACCCCATGAATTAAAAAAAAGAAAATCTTTTAAAAGCTGATTCAGAAAGCATTCCCTGAGTAAAACACATCCGATAGAAAGGAAATAGTGTCTTTTTTTTTAATTCTTTTTTTTTAAGATTTTATTTATTCATTTGACACAGAGAGAGAGATTACAAGTAAGCAGAGAGGCAGGCAGAGAGAGAGGAGAGAGGAGGAAGCAGGCTCCCCGCCGAGCAGAGAGCCCGACGTGGGCCTCGATCCCAGGACCCTGGGATCATGACCTGAGCCGAAGGCAGCGGCTTTAACCCACTGAGCCACCCAGGCGCCCAAGAAAGGAAATAGTGTCTTAAGCCCAGGTTTCTGACAGGTCGTCTGCCAGCCAATTGTTCCCCAAATGTTCCCCAAAGTGGGGTCTACCTGAAGATTTTCAGAGAAGTAATTCATCTAATACTGAAAATTGTGAATAAGCAGACCAGTGGGATTCAACCACTGACCAAAACTGCCTTTGGGAACTGGCAGCTGCCCGGAGCTTCATGCTAGCCAGTTTAGAGCAATTATTAATTTTAACTGGGGCAGAAAATAACTGCCTTTTCAGAGCTGTTTGGGCTTGATGGACTAAATTTCTATCACGAGACTGACAGACAAAAGGAAGCGGTGTAAAGCAAGTGTTCAGGGATAGGTCTCCAGTACCTGGGAGTCTCTGCGGGTACTGCAGGGATGGGAGCAGGCTTTAGAAGCAAGTGGTCCTGGGTTTATTATATTCTCATTCAGCTATTATTTGCTGCATGGCCTTAGACACATCCGTTTAGCTCTGTGAGCTTCTGCTTTCCAATGTATGAAATGGGGATAAGTATTCTTTTCTTGAGGTGATACAGAGAAATGAGTTATACAGAGAAATGAGTAAGAGCATATATTGGAGTCAGGGTAGCCACACTGCCAAGCAATAGACACATCAAAAAGAAGCTGTTATTACTCAATTATTCCAATGCTCACTGATTAAGAGTACGCTCTCTCTGCTCACCCTTTAAAGAGCGTACATTGGTAATGGTACCTCTCTGATTCACACAGGAGGAGTTCTGATCATGTCACAAAATTTGGATCCTGTTAAAATGCAAATCAGGATTCAGTAGGTCTGCGTGGGGTCTGAGATGCTGCATTTCTAACAAACTGCCCATGAGACAGAAGCTGCCTGGTAAGTGTGCCATAATTAGAGTAGACAGGCTCTAGAAAAAAACTGAAATTAAACAAAATGAATGAAGCTGAGGGAGACAGAGCAGACTCTGAGGCAGGGTTAGCCACTCCATCCCTGTGCCTGCACACATCAGGCGCACTTTGCTGGTAGCACTCACTACACTATTACAATTCTTCTCTGTGCCACTGGGCTGTGATCTCCTTCAGGGCAAGAAGCCCAACCAACCCAACCTTAGGGCTCCAGGTGTCTGTCGCACTCAACTTAGACACTCAATTCAGGTATGAGTTAATACGTGAATGAAGGAAAGGATACATACATGTGGTGAATGAATAAAATTCAGGGGAATTGCTATTGGTTGATGTATTAAAAATCTAAATGGATTTCAACTTCATTTTCCTTAATTACTGGACCAGCTTCATATGTTATTAGTGTTGTTGGGGTTAGGTACTTTATTTAGCTTGACATTCAAGCAAAAGAACCATCAGAAAAGATTAATCTTGGACATATACTCTAGACATATAAAATTTCAGAGTTCCCTTTACTGTAACACAAAAACAAAGATCCAGAACTCCTTTCTTCTTTTGTGGGAGGTCTCCTGTCCTTAGGAGACCAGTAGCTACAGTTCCCAGGACTTCAGCGGGACATGTCTTACAAAACAATCATGGTGGCAACATATTATAATAATAAGTAGAGATTCTCTTCTAAGGCATGTAACAGCTTTATCCCTCTATATTACTCCAACTTATAGATTTTATAAGTGATTAAGAATCATTAAAAACAAACAAAAAATCTTCATTGCTTTTATGACAAAATACAGTGAGTTTTCCAACTGGAGTTACACATTGGCATCAGGTTGTACAATCAAGTCATGTAATCTTTACGTGGTTAGTCTTACTGCATAGACAACAGAAGGTTACATTTGCCAAACTGGCTACTATAACAACAACCAGTTTTACTGCTAGGAGTTATAGACCTTGTTAATTTCAGAGGGACAACGGAAAATTTAAGTTTCTTTAGACAACGCCGGAAGTACCTGTCCACATTTGATCTATTTATGCAACGTGATTCTTTTGACCAGAGCCTTAAGTTCTAATTCAGTTAGTCAGGTCAGGGCTAGTGTTCCTATGGCTCTTTTGTTGCAAATTGGGACACTGCATATAGACAGTAGAACATCTACTTCTAAAACTCCCCAGAGATGTTTAAAATTTTAGCTCTGTAGCCTAAATATTTAAAAATATGGGTGTGGCTAGCTGTGCTTCATCTTCTCAAGAAAACAACAGGGCTCCAATAAATATGGTGCATTACATTTATAAGAGGGGGGACTGTAATTGGATATGCTTTAAAATTTAGTTCTGACTTAAGTCAACCCAGGTAGTCACAACATATTAGTGTTTGTCCGTAAAGGAATTTACCTGTTCTGAATTGCATCTTTCTCAATACAGTGACCTACAAAACACACTCTCCCTGGGCTTCTGGAGAACTTTAAAATCATTCTTTAATTAACATTTTCAGCACCCCATGGCCTCATTATGCTGTCATTATTAAGTATTTTATTTTCTTGGTCCCAAGAGTTCTCAAAGCAAATACATGTTTCCCAGCTGACTTTTATGTTTTCTTACAGAACAGTTGGTCTTCCATTCATGATATAAAACAAATGTTAATTAGGATGATGGTTGAAATGGCCTAGCCTTTTTCCAAACATTTTCCTATAAATCAAGAAACTTAAATGGTTAGTCTTTTTCACAGAGTAAAAATATCTGGGTTAAAAAAAAATCTAGGTAAAAGCAGCCAAAGAATATTGAGACCAGCTTCCCAAAAAGACATCCTCAGAAAAGTTCCCTATTTAGAGCTCTCATAAAATGCCATTGGGAGGTTTATTCAGTTCCTTCAACCTTCCTAGGGGTCACCATAAAGCCCAATTATACCTTTTGACCCACAAATTACTTCCGGGAATTTTTCCAAAGGAAAAATCATAGATGTGCACAAAGCTTAGATATGAAAAACCTATCTCACGAAAAATAGACCAATCATGGAGTATCCATAAATGTAATTCTACAGAGATATTTTTAAACATTTAATAAAATATCTAAAGATATGGAAATATTTATGACTTCGTATTACACATAAACAAGTAGATGATAAAATAGCATGTCTAAAATCATCTCAATTTCCTGAAAAATACACTTACACATTTGACTGAAAAGAAATAAACTCTAAAGTTAACAATAATTGTATGGTAGGATAGGGGAATTTTAAATTTCTTCTTTGTATTATTGTGCATTTTTTTAAAAAGATTTTATTTATTTGACACAGAGAGAGATTAGATCACAAGTAGGCAGAGAGGCAGGCAGAGAGAGAGAGAGGAGGAAGCAGGGTCCCCGCTGAGCAGGGAGCCCGATGTGGGCCTTGATCCCAGGACCCTGAGATCATGACCTGAGCCAAAGGCAGAGGCTTTAACCCACTGAGCCACCCAGGCGCCCTATTGTGCATTTTTGTAGTTTTATTTTCTATACTAAATATGTATTCCTGGGGTAATTAGAATATAAAATGTTTTCCTCATTTTTGTCTCTTATGACATGAATATAGCATTCATACATGTGGAACTAAATAATCACCAGAATAGTAGGAAATAAATGAAAATAAATAAAGACTGATGAACATAAACTTAACTTACTGTATAGATTTGGCATTAATTTGTTATATTTAAATAAATTTCTCCCAGGGGATTCTCTACCAACCATCTCCAGTTTCTACAAGTTGATCCTTTTTCTGAAACAGTTCAATGATTCTTAGAAATCCAAATGAAAATCCCAGACAGACAAGAAAATAAAATGTGCAAAGGAAGTTAGCCTTGGCTGTGTGCAGAGAGGTGGAAACCATGAATATGAATGGATGGAGGTTTAGGACAACGGGATAATGAAGGAGGGAAATACTATTCAGATGACAGCTGCCAGCTCCCGCCCCCGACTGTCACTCCCTTGCTGCCTGCCCCTTAACTCCCCAACCTCCCCCCCCTTCATTCCCAGCCCAGAGGAATGTTGTGGAGCTTGTAGCCTTCATGGTGTTCTCACACTCCAAAAGCACAGAGGATAAAAGGCCACTGTGTTGAAAGCTTGTGCCTCATAGAGTAACAACAGTGCTAAAAGTGCTTAAGAATACGTTGTTACTTTTCATATCAATCACAGCGTTTGCCCAGCTACTCTCCAATCTACTGGGAGGTACAGGGTGAGCACTGTTTAATTGGCTTTGGGAATCTTATGAGCTGTGCGAGACCATTAATTAGAGGAGCTGCTAGAGTAAGCTTGTGATGTGTTTGTGTTGGGAGGGGAGGGCTGGTTATGGCACAGTCTTGGTAAACCATTTGCAAATGCATCTTTGGACAAACAAGTAGAAAAAAGTTAGAACTCCCTTCTTAACGGTTCAAGGCATCGGTGACCTAAGTCTTCCTGCAGGTATCTAATCTCTTTGAATACGAATACCACTTAATCATGCCTAAATTATTTATTCTCAATGCCAGAATCTTCCTATATAGGTGAAGGGAGAAAACTGTGATTTGTAGAATTAGGGTCTTATACTCAAATGTGCTGAGCTGTCAGGCAGAGGAAGAGAGAAATAGTGTTGGGGCACACGTACCATTTAAGAGGGGCAGTTACTCAGCGCCAGCAGGGGGATAAAACCTAGTACTTCTGGATTTTCTGATTTTTCTTCTCTATCTCTTTTTGTTTTTCAAGATTTATTTATTTATCTTAGAGAGCATGCAGGAACCGGAGGGGCAGAGGGCGGAGAGAGAAATTCAAGCAGACTCGACCTGAGCACAGAGCTCCTCAGGATTGGAGTTTGGGGGCTTGATCTCAAGACTCTGAGATCAGGACACGAGCAGAAACCAAGAATCAGTAGCTTAACTGACTGTGCCACCCAGGTGCCCCTGATTTTTCCAGAGTAACTGGCAATCCTATTTTTATGTGAAGTCTCTGTGTTTCTAGAGATTGACAACTAAAATTACAAAATTTATCGGTGCTTTCTATGAACAAATAAAACACCTCTGAGGGCCAAGATAGACTGCCAGGCTGTAAACCTCTGATTCAAAGAATAAGATCTTAAATAGGATTTTCAAAGTGCCTGTTACTAAATGTATCTGTATACGCATCAATTACCAACCAGAAAATGGACTAGAAAAGATTCATGAATTTAAATTCTAAACTGTCTGACCAATTTACCCTAATCATGTTCCTAAATTCATTTGTGGTATGTTTTCCTCCTTTTATTAAAATATAAGTAACATACTAGAGTTTTAAAATTTAAAGATTTTACTCAAAAAAATAAAGATTTTACTTGAGGATTTAAATAGGCAAATGCATTCATTTTTACAACTCAGAGCTACTGCTAATAATTTATTTATCTTATGTAATGAAAAGACTAAGGAACAAAGTAAAATCACATCTAAGCCAGAGGATGAGGCTGGAATCCAAGAACCCTGTCTCCTTATGATTCAATAATCAAATAAGAACCTTCTCTAAAGGATGACTAAGAAAGCAAGCCTATTAACACGTTGGCTTATGAAGCAAGTAATCATGTAAACGAATCACTATTCTAATAGTTCCAGCAAGATGAACTCAGGGTCCTTATTTAAAGCACATGGAAAGGAAATGTTTCAGGTTAAGACATCTTTATCTAATAACTGGAATATTAATCACATTTAATCCAATGTACATTTTCAGATGAATAACTCTGCCACATTCACTGTCCAACTAATAAACAGTTTCCTCGGACAGACACTTTAATATTTACTAATTTGCTTTCCACCCATGCCATTTCTCATTATAATGGCAACATTCCAGTTTGTGAGGGAAATGAGTCATATTATGCCACTATCCTACCTTCCAAGGGACAAGTTAAAGCAGGAAATGAATGGCTTTTTCTGTGTGTGTGTTTGTCGGTACAGGAAAACAGTGTATTCTTTTCTTTCTTTTTTTTTTTTTTTAAGATTTTATTTATTTGACAGAGACAAAGCGAGAGAAGGAACACAAGTAGGGGTAACGGGAGAGGGAGAAGCAGGCTTCCCGCTGAGCAGGAGCCTGATGCTGGGCTCGAACCCAGGACCTTGGGATCATGACCTGAGTTGAAGGCAGATGCTTAAGGACTGAGCCACTCAGGCACCCAAACGGTGCTTTCTAACACTGAAGGATTTCAGCTTGGGGGCATAATTTTTTTTTTTAGATATTGTTTACAACTTTTAGAGCTGTCTTATATTAGAATTGTAATTTTACCATTCAGTTTCACTTTGAACTGATCCACAATATACAGATATCTCTAAATGTTTGTGAATTTTTCACCTACAAACCAACCTTTTAATTAGTCTTATACAGACAGTCTCAACTTAGATTTCTGTCTTTTACACCTAACAACTGGATCTTGTTCTTAAATGCTGTGGCATTCCTGACTAGACCTCAGAACTATTGAAAACTTCCAAATAATGATTTAAAAAATCCCCACTAAATTGAGGATACCACAAACTAGAAATCCAGAACTGAGGTGCCAAAGTCACTTTAACTGAGTCTGTTTCATCTTCTTTAGTCTCAGTCTATGTCTCAAGTTCCCTGTACTGGGAAAACTATGACTTTCTACCTATAAGGTATCTTGTGAGAAACACAAAGTTCCTTTGCAAAGCTGCCTTATTATGCAATTTAAATTACAGAAAGCACAAACAGGTGTCCTTCCTGAACAGATGAAAAGAGTCCTCATTTAAAACTCCAACTACAGCAATATGATCTAAAAAAAATCTTTTTTTAAATGCTATTTATGAGATGAGGACTCCATGTTAAGCAAAGTAATATACTTCCAGCAAGAGAAAGTGTCAGAGAGTTGGTAGTTGGGGGCAGCCTTTGTTTTTGCTTGACAAAAACAGTCATTGCTGGGCAAAAGGAAATTTTAAAATTACAGTTCACGTTTCACCTCTAGGCAGTCCTTGTTGCTCTTTCAGGGAAAGCACACCCTCAACATAAAGAACAAGGACCCTAAGTCTGTTTGTCCTTCACTCTTCTGCCACCAGTTCAGCTCTCTTATTTTTTCCAAACACATGCAATCCTTTTCCCTACCAATTAGGTAGATCTTCAGTTTCTAGGCATCATTCGCTAAGCAGAGTGCTAAAAGCTGTCTTGTCATACTTCATAGCCTGCTAGTATATCAAATGAGATGAGAGAATTGTCCATTTGAAACCAAAACAACCTTTATATCAACTGGTCCAGACACACAGGACCTAGAACTAAATTGACAGAATCACCGATCTGTGTTTCCTACACCATATCAACACCAGAGAACATTTACACATTCTAATTCCACTACCTCTTCCTCATCCAAACCCTCGTTTGGATTTAGTTATTCTTCACTTTCCCCTAAAGTCTAGAAACTAGAAGGGCGCCTGCGTGGCTCAGTCAGTTAAGTGTCTGCCTTCTGCTCAAGTCATGATCCCAGGATCCTGAGACTGAGCCCACGCCCCCCTTGTGTTGGGCTCTGTACTCAGCAGGGAGTCCGCTCCTCCCCCTCCACCCACCCGCATATGCCCTTGCATGGGCGCTCTCTCCCTCGCTTTCTTCTCTCTCAAATAAATAAATAGAATCTTAAAAAAAAAAAAAAAGTCTAGACACTAGACAATCACCTCTTTAACTTACCATCTTACACTCAACACATTACCTCTGAATAACTCAGAAACTGTAACATATCCCACCCTGGGTTAAAGGTAAGCACTGGGCATCATTTAAAAACAAACAAACAAAAACACCCTTCAGCCAACTGAGGACTGTTGGTGGAAACTCTGGTTCCCAGATGGCCAAACACACAGCAGGTGCCCTGCCCCGCCCCCCTCCCCAGGTGCAAAGTCAGGCAGCCGACAGCCAGTCAGCCAGGGGCCCTTCTTGCCTTCCTTTCCTAACTCAGCCTCTCCAGGCAGCTCCCCCCCACACGTCAGACTTGGTTCCCGGATGAAGAGCCTGTGTCAGGTAGCTCCCAACACTCAGTCCCGCAGGACGTCAAAACTAAATTCTTACAGGCAGGGGCATCTTCAGTCTCTCTAATGAGAATATCACACTAATCTTTTTTTTTTTAATCTGGCTTTCGGCCTAAGCATTGAGATCAGCAATTCTAAACCATGCTGTCAGCCCTTTGTGCCAAAGTCCTCTATTATTACCCTGATCATCTCCCTACTGACTTCAGGCATCTGCCAGCCCCTCCTTTGTGGGGGGGCGGGGAGGGTCCTCAAAACCTTAAGTGTGAGTTGATCAGTCACTTCAGCAAATGAGAGGTACTGACTCCACTGCTTCCCAGTTCAGGGAGGTGGAAGCCAGACTCCAGGCATCCAGTTCTTTATGACTGAAGAGCTTTGGTATCCAAACTGCAGAGGAACTGATATATGTGTGTGGTCTAAGAACCAAAAGGAAAAAAGAAGGACAGGGCAGGAGGGGCAGGGAGTTAAAACAAACAAACAAACAACACCAAAAAAAAAAAAAAAAAGCGCCCCAAAAAACAAACAAAAAACCCCTCCTCATCTCTTTGTTATATCTATATTTTACTAGAGGAAAAATTGACTATAAAATGTCAAACCTAGCAACTTTCTATTTCAAGTTTTTGTTATTTCCTCCCTCTGCTCCAATTCAAAGTCCAAGAGCCCTAAAAGGCTAAGACAAGGCCAAGGCACAAGACCTTCAACATCTCTCAAATTGACAAGCTGTCAGAAGTGAAAATATAAGTGGAGGCCAATCCAGGCCCAGGAGGCCTTTTTACTCTGGGAAGGGGGAAGTTCTGGCCTTGAAGGTGGTGGCCCTGTCTCCCTCCTCCTGCAGTCTGTCCCCTCCCCTGTGCATGTCTCTTCTTCTGCTTACTTTGCCCCAGATTCTGACCTGAGGCTTGCTAGAAATAGTGCTTGGGCCCCGCTAAAGTTTGGATGTCCGATGGCACCGGCATCAGAATAATCGGTGTAGTGTACCCTGCAATGCGCTGCCCAGCTCCCTTTAGGACTGGAGCATCTATTGCTGGGAGTACTGGAGCCTGCCAGCTCTCAGCTGACAGCCTGTCCAGGAATTACACGCAAAGAGAGCCCCGCCTCTGGAGGGAGTTTACCTACTGCGGTTTGGGCAGCCCACATCCAGGGACTGGCTGAGGGACACAAAGACCCAGCCTCTTTGCCTTAGTGCCGCCCCAGTTCCGGAGCCGCCCCCCCCCCACCTCCTGCAGCACAGTCAGCCTCTCCCTCTACCCAGTTCTGCTGCCCTCATTTCACTGCCAGGCTTTGTTCCATAAGTAGTCCCCCATAAACCTCCATCTCAGCATCTCAGATTCTGAGAGAACTGAACTGCGATCATCAGAAACAGGGTGCAAATAGTGCTCCACTATCCTTTGCTCAATTTCTTTTCTTTTCTTTCTTTCTTCTCTTTCTTTCTTTCTTTCTTTCTTTTTCTTTCTTTCCTTCGTATGGTTCTAATAGGCATGCATTTCAATGACCACGGGTTGGTTAAGTAAGAGCAGTCCAATAACAACCATGTTCAGATTTTGGTTACCACAGAATATTTTATCAGTAGGTACCTGAAGTACAAACCAGGCAGGTAACTCTTCAGTCCATGAGTAACAGGTACACATCACTGACCAGGGACCAGTTGCAGCACTTCTTTCAGAGCCTATGATTAGTCACCACATATCTAAGCAGGGCAGCAAGAGCTGGAGTGATGTTTGGCCCCTGGGGAGTAGGGAACTGGAAGAAGAGCAGGGTCTCCCTGGCCAGGTACTGGTAAGTGGCAGGCCTGCCCCTCAAGTGTCAGTGTCTTAAAAGAGTACTGGGGTATGTTATCCATGCACCTTTAAGCACAGGAAAGGTGAGACCAATATCCATGTAGTAGTTTCCCGTGGCTGCTGTAATAAATTACCTAAGCACAAACTTAGTGGTTTAAAACAAAAAAAGGTATTAATTGACAGTCTGCACATCAGAAGTCTAAAATGGAGGCACCTGGGTGGCTCAGTCAGTTAAGGGTCTGCCTTCGGCTCAGGTCATGATCTCAGGGTCCTGGGATCCAGCCCTGCATCGGGCTCCCTGCTCAGTGGGGAGTCTGCTCCTCCCTCTCCCTCTGCTGCTCCCCCTGCTTGTGCTCTCTCTCTCACATAAATAAAATAAAAATCTTTAAAAAAAAGTCTAAAGGGGTGGCAGGGCTGTGTTCCTCTTGAGGCTCTAGAGGAGAATCCGTTTCTTCACTTTTTCCAGTTTCTAGAAGCTGCCTACATTCCCTGACTCATGGACCCACATTCCTCCGACCTCTGCTTCTGCCCTTGCATCTCCTCACACCCTAACCATCTGCCTCCCTCTGATTACACTGGGCCCACCCTGATACACTAGGATGATGGCCTATCTCGGTACCTTTAAGCCAACCACGTGTAATGTAACATATTCACAGGTTCTAGGTATTTGAACGTGGACATCTTTGGAGGGCCGTTATTTTCCCTTTCATACTCCATCAGGTTCTTCCAAATGACTATGCTCTCCTGGACAGTGACACCCCCACCTCCCCAGTTTGGCTGCTGGAAAGGCAAAGTTGTCTGCAAACATCTGTGTCTCTATCTGGATCCCCTGGGAAAGGCAAGTACTAAGAAATGATTTAGTGTTCTGATCCTGAATCAGCTTTGCCCAAGGGACTGCTGGAGTCTCTAGATGGACATTCTACATCAAAAATGATCACTTTCCAGTTAAGTTTGTGGAGTGTAGAACTCATACTTTCCCTCCTTGGATACTCACACGTCATACTGGCATTTCAAAGGTCTGGAGGAGTCCTCCAGGGAAGAAACTGACTTCTCACGTAACATTTCGTGAACACTTTGGGAACGATGCACTAAACTGTTGTCCGACTCTCATCAATGCCACGGAAATAGCTCTGCGAGGCGTCTGCACAGCTCTCCAGCTCCTCTTACAAGCCTAACACTTGAAGTCATGCTTCCTGCCACGAGGGAATAGTCCTTCTCTTGCACCAGCCATCAGGTGCACTCTGACAAACCCAGAACCTGCTCACTGACACACGCACACAAAGTATGTGAAGTGACATATTGTTTAGGTGTGTCAGTTCCCCCTGGAGACTCATTTCCTGGACAGCTAGGTGGGCTCCTCTCCCCCCCCCCTTATTCTTCTCTTTCCCCTCTCCTTGACTCCAGCTCTCGAAACTCAAGGGGAAAAAAATGAGCAGGAAATGGTGTGTCACCAAATATACTTACGGGTTTTGCTTCCTTCCCTTCCTTGTCAAATTAAACACTTAGGCAGATTGCCACATGAAAACTAAAACAATTTTGGGGCGCCTGGGTGCCTCAGTGGGTTGAGCCTCTGCCTTTGGCTCAGGTCATGATCTCAGGGCCCTGGGATCGAGCCCCACATCGGGCTCTCTGCTCAGTGGGGAGCCTGCTTCCCCCCCTCTCTCTGCCTGCCTCTCTGCCTACTTGTGATCTCTGTCAAATAAATAAATAAAAATCTTAAAAAAAAAACTAAAACAGTTTCTTCTTTCAGCAAATGGCCGCTATTGTCAAAACAGAGAAGAGTATGTTCATTGCCTTACTGCTGGTGTGTTTTGGGCGGTGACCTGGCACTCTACTGCATGGATGTTTGATTCACTGTAGTGAATCACTGGAAGTAAATCATTGGAAGCTTGGGAGATAGCACAGAATATCAGAAGAAAACGTAGGGATCAGTCACTGGATTTTCTTCTGGAATACTGGAATCTTCCTTCAGTATCCCCAATTGAGAGGCTCTTCATTTATGTTTCATACATATTACAACCATCAACTATCTACTCACCCAAACAAATCCTTTGTACTAGTGTCCCAGCAGACCAGGCAATGTGCCTCCTCTGTACGTCTAAGATGCCTTCTCTCATCTGTCTTCATCTTCCATAATAATAATAGTAAATATTTATAGAATGTGCACCACGCAGTAGGCATGACACCAGCCCTTTTAGTTACGTCATCTTATTTCATCTTGACCACAACCCTATGAGGTAATATTGCTACTTTGTAGACAAACAAAACACAAAACTATTTACTGACTCTTTTTTACTGCATTTACTGATATTATTTACTGAGCATTTTCCATTTTTCACACACTAAAGGGCTAAGCACTTTCCATTTTTATCATCATGTCTATGAGGGGGTGTTAAGGCTCATCTTTTGCAGATAAAGAAACTGTCACTTCCACGAGGTAAGACATCCCCCCACGGTCACACAGCTAGTAAGGGGAAGAACTGGGATCCAGACCTACAAGTATCTTCTATTTATTCTTCACTGCCTCCTCCTCCCTGTCGTCTTTCCAGCCAAAGGGGTCCTCTGTTTATCTGCAAATTCACAGAGCACTTATTCAGCATCCCAGTCTTGTTGCCTGTCATTTTCTCCACAGAGCTTAGTCTCTCCACAGTAGGCATCTCTTAATCTATTTTGCCTTCCTTAGCATGCCACTCATAACACAGGCTCTATAAATATAAACTGGTTTAGAGTAAGTCAGCTTACAGCAACCAGAACAAACAAACAAACAAAACAAACTGTTTTTTGATGAAGAGTTTCCAGGTCTCAGTTGGTTTCTTCATTGTTTCAGGAAGCAGCTACACAATGGCATTCAGTACAGGGGATGACACTGAATGGTTTGTCCCCTGGTGCTTGTTTTAACAGCTACCACGGCTGTTTGGCTGAGTCCCCTCGGATCTACTGGGGAGGCCAAGGCTGAAAGGATCTGTAAGTCAGACTAAGCTCCAGCTTCTGGAAAGTGTCTGACACACAGGAGGCATCAATAAATATCTTTTGAATAATGACCAGTTACAAAGTCACGTGGTACAGATTCAGCATTTAGAAATGATCACCTCCTTTCACCCCTGAAACGATTCTGAGAAATCACTTATCGAGAAGATATACTCAAGACATTTATTTTCACCTAAATAATAGATTACCCACCTTCAGTAATAAAAATAAAAAATAACTTTAAGAAAAACTGTAAAATGAAATCCTGTAGATTCTTTTGGCGATAAAGGGAAATATGAAAACTTAGTAACACTGTACTGGATGCATGGCTGGTGCCCAGGGATGATCCTAAAGGACCTCCCTTCACATGTTGGTCCCCAGAGGGAAATAAGTGCTATGGGTTCTGTTTTCTAACGAAAGTTAATGACAGTATTTTTCTACCAAATGATATTTCTTGTAAGGAAAACATGCCACCAAATTAATATCTCCTCTTATTTATATAATTTTGAAAAAAAACCCAAAATCTTTTATTTCAACATTAGTTCTGCTTTTCAGTAAAAAAGAAAATAACGCCATTAGAAAGCTGCTTACGGATTTTAGAAAATCTTTATTGAGTGTCTACAAAGTGTTTCATTGTGCTAGCCCAATCCCTAAGTGAACTCATACCAGTGCCAACACATTTCGACTGCTAGACTCTTTCTCCTACTAGATCAAGAGCATGGCAGAGATGGGCTAGCTGTTTATCACACTATTCCCTCTTCGTCCTGGGGACACAGCTGGATGGTATTTCCTGGCACCCCTTGCACTTAGCTGTGACTATGACTATATGACTAAGTTTCCACCAATGGGATATGGCTGGAGGGGATGCGTGCCCTGCCAAGCCTGGCTCATATAATGATCCCACCCACGCCACTCTAGCTCTTGCCATTCTGCCCCAGCTTGACAAAGATAAGCCCTGAAACCTTGAAAGCCACAGGAAAGATGACAGAGCCCCAAGATAGAATATTTCTGTGTCCCTGACCACTGCTTGGAAAAAAGCCAACCACAGCCCAAGTACCTCTGTTCTAAACTTTACACAAGTAAGAAATGCTTCTATCATGTTTGATCCATTCTGTGGTCTTGGATGTGTTTGTATGCCAAATCAGACACTAGCTTATAAAAAAAACTAATCTAGAACTAAGATAGCATTGTAGACTAGGTTCTACTCTAGATAAACCATGAAAGGTGCCAAAAGTTTAAATGTTGTTGAAAACCTTGAAATATAAAATACTCTCTTAATTAATTTTTCTGTGACACAAGAAAAGTCTGCTATTGCTTGATTTCAGTGATAAAAACATCCTGATCCAGCCTATTAAGCACAAGTGTTTAAAAGGAGGATAGTTTGGGCGCCTGGGTGGCTCAGTGGGTTAAAGCCCCTCTGCCTTCGGCTCAGGTCATGATCTCAGGGTCCTGGGATCGAGGCCCATATCGGGCTCCCTGCTCGGCAAGGAGCCTGCTTCCCCCTCTCTCTCTGCCTCTGCCTACTTGTGATCTCTCTCTCTGTGTCAAATAAATAAATAAAATCTTTAAAAAAAAAATAAATAAAAGGAGGATAGTTTGTGCCAGAGCATTCATGCAAGTAGACATTTCTGAGACTTTAAAACAACAACAACAACAACAAACAAATTGGTGAGAATTGGAGTTGTGAGCTATTGGTTCTAATCTATATGTAGTAAATGACAGATTAGGGTCACTTTCTTACATTCAGAATTATATGATTATATTTGACCATTGACAGTAATTCATAGTTTAAACTGATCATAAAAACACACTATTTAAATGTTAAAATGGACAGGAATATGTATTTGTCCTGTGTACACGTAGGAAATATATCAGGAGACACTCTCAGAAATTTAAGTCTCAAGCGAAACCTGAGAAATTAAAGCCTCAATCATAACCAAAGTCCAATTAAGTAAATTATTTATTTTGTTGTCCAAAGTATAAGGGACCTAACCTAGTTTAAGGCCATCAAGTTAAAGATGTAATGCCAAATAAGATTACCTCCTGGTTCTTAAAAAAACGGTCCTGTTAATGCAGTAAAGACCTTATAAGTAGATGGATAATCAATGGCACTTCTGGAAAACTACCTTTGGTGATCACAGCTGTTCACCTGGGCCCAAATACATCCCAAATAACTTACTGAAAACATCTCTCCAGTCTTCTTTCCATTTCCACTGCTCCTACTTTTATCTAGGCCCCCACAGCTCCTACTTGGCCTACCAAAATATCTGCTCTCAACTGGGTGCCTTGCTTCCACTCTTGCCCCTTCTCCAAATGGTTCTCCCCAAGGGGTGCCCACAGTAAACTCTCTCTAAAGCACAAGTCATATCACACCATTCTCTGGCTTGAAATTCTTTCATGCGTCTTCACTGGTCTTAGAACTGGAACTTTCTCATGGCCTGCCATGCCCCACCCCCTCCCAACCTATCCTAGTACCAATCTCCCTATTCCCTTCACTCCAAACCAACTAGCCTCCTTTGTGTTCTTTGAGTATCCCCAATCCTTTTCCATCAGACTTTTGAACTTCCAGTTCTCTCTGCCTGAAATGCTCTCCCTCCAGCTTTTTACATGGCTGACTTTTCTTCATCCTTCAAGTCTCAGCTTAGCTATCACCTCCCCCAATGACCCTCTTGCCATATTTATTTCCTTCATAGCACCTGTAACACCCTATAACTTTATTCTCTATTGTCTGGAAATCCTATGAGGACATGAACTTTTTTTCTTTTTTATTACCTTGTTTCAGGCATCTTATCCTCAGAGATGGGTGGATGAATGGATGGACAATACAGACAATAGATAATTTCAGCATTCTTTGTCCCATGAACCATCCATGAGAAAATGTATTATCACATTTGTCAATATGTGTTACTGTCCTGCCCTGGCAGGCATGGTTATAAAGCCCAATTTCTGCTCTCTTAACTGCATCTCTTCTGGGAACATAAAGAAGTTTTAGTTCTGGGGCCATCCATTTGGCCCTTCCACACGGTGTATCTTACTGTTAAATGAAAAATAACCAAGTTTGCAAAACTGATCATCCCAAAAGGATATGTCCTAATATTTCACTATCCATGGTATAACACAAGGCTATCCTGGCTTTGAAGTTTAAGCTATCCAACTTCTGAAGAAGCTCTTTCAGGAGAAATAAAAGTCACCTCAGTGCAGAGTAAGACTACAAGCTACTTCCTGGATTCCCGTATCTTGGACTTCCATCCTTAGAGGAGTAGAGCAAACCAAACCGACAACTATATGGAAATCCAGTGCACACTTCACTTTGGTCATGGCAGTGGGTCGATCTGACAGAATAGCTTGTTTTCCCAGTTCTGACGAACTGAAGGAGAGCTGTGCCTACAAATAGGTTTCCCAGATGTTCCTCTGTACATATAATAGGAAATGCAGAATTGGATCTGGGCAGGGGCTCTGGAAATGTCAGGGCAGTCTCTCCACACTGAATGTCCCTGAGAATGCCAACATTCTCAAGTGACCGCACTTTTCCCCACTTTGAGCCACAGTGAAGACATGCTATCCCAATCCAGCTGAACTAAAGAATTCCATTCTGTAACTCAACATGAGAAAAGTCAATCAGCCCCCGCAGAATGCCTGCCATGCAACCACACATGAGCAATGTGACATCCGCCTACACAGAGGGAGGCTACAAAAATCACCCCTGCAACACATGTGGTGGTAGTCAGTCCTGTAAGGCAGTGGCTGGCATCTTTACCCAGGAAATTCCATGGTGCTGTCTTCTTGAATGCCCACAGAAGAAATGCCTCCCAGGACTCAGTACCAAGAAAAGCTTTGTTTCTACTGAGGATTTAGCTTTGCTGATGGTTTGTTTTATCTTTTGGACACTGTGATTACTTTAACAGATCACATTTCCTCTTTGCTTCTGTAAAGCCCAGGGACAGATTTGCAACCCTCTTCAATAATGACACAGGACATCATGACATGCATTCTTATGTTCCAACTGTACCACTGACTTCAACTTGTTTTCTTACACATGGTTTCCCTCAACTCTGGCTTCTTTAAATACTTTGTATTCTCTTGTATTGTATATATTTTATAAGCTGCTTCAAATCCTTTTGGGAATGAAATAGGCTATTAATGCATAGATACACACAGTGGATTTTATGCCAAACCTGTTACAACCCTAGATCCTGTAAAAACACAATATGGCCTCAGACAGACCTGGGCTTGAATCCTGATTCTGTAGGTTTCTAGCTATGTTATCTCAGGCAGGTCCCTTAATATTTCCAAGCTTCCATTTCCTCCACTTTAAATTAAGGGTAATTACAGCTACATTGTACTGTGGGTGTGAGAAATAATGATAATTTATATGGACTTGAATGATACTTAGTAACCACAAAATAAATAGTGTCTTCTATTATTAATAACAACTATGCAGACTGTTACCAAAAAATACCTAAAGGCAATGTCTGGAAGACACAGGGACACAGGCACATGGAGGATGTCATGTGACTATGCAGGCAAAGACAGGAGTGATGCACCTAACAAGCCAAGGAACACCAAGAATTACTAGCAATCACTAGAAACTAGAGGAGGCAAAAGAAGATTCTTCCCTAGAAGGTTTGGAGGGAAAATGACCACGATGACACTTTGATTTTGGACTTCTAGACTCCAGAACTGTGAAAGAATAAATTTCTTATTTTAAGCCATGCTGTTCATGGAAATCTGTTATGTAAGTCATAGGAAACCAATACAGCCCCCAACTCCTATTGCCCCAAATGATAGAAGTGAAATAACCAAAATATGTTTCAGTCCAGGGGACAGCTGCCAAGGTCTCACAGACACATATGTGGCAACAAGATGCATTTCAGGGAAGGCAAACGCTAGAAGAGCACGAAGACTTTGACCGTAGGTTTAAATGAATTAATTCCCCTCTCTGACCTTCAAATAGCTCATCTATAACATGGGATTAGGTCTAGATCAATGATGGCAAATACGGTTTAAATGGGAATGGCTGCCTAAGAGTGCTGTGCTAAGGATTATGTGGAGTCATCTGGACAAAGAGGGACAGATAAACATTCAAAATATTCCATCTTCATTCTCCTCATGCCTCTGTGATCATCCCCCTTGTTGGTTTCCTCTTCCAATTTTTTCAAAGATTTTATTTATTCATTTGACAGAGAGAGAGTGAGCACAAGCAGGGGGAAAGTGTGGAGGAAGAAGCAGGCTGAGTAAGGAGCCCGATGTGAGGATCAATCCCAGGACCCTGAGATCATGACCTGAGTCAAAGGCAGAGGCTTAACCAACTGAGCCACCCAGGTGCCCCCACTAACCACTCTTTAAACACAGGTGATGCTTAGGAAGTGTGAGCTTCTGATACTCGGTCACACTTCTCTTCCTAACTTACACTTTCTTCTCAGACAAACCAATTGATTCTTACAGTCTTAAATTATCACCTATAGTTTCTGCTATAATTTCAAATCTATCTCTCCCATCTAGATCAGCTCCTGTCCTCATCTAGTCCTACATATCCAACTGCTGGATGAGCATCTCCATTTGGCTACCCCATAGACAACTCCAAGCAACTCATCTATAACAAAACTCACTAGTTGCTCCCCTAAGCCTGCTCTTCCTCTCATATGCTACCTCTTAGTCGGTGGTACAATTATATACCTAGTTTTCTAACTAGGTATATAATTAGAAAACTGGGCTTGTTCCTGGTCTAGTTCCACTTCCTCACCCTCCCATTTCAAATCAATTATTAAGACCCACAATCTTACCTCCTAGATAATTCCCTTCCATGCCTACTATGACTGTCCGAATTCAAACTTCTAAGAGTTCTTCCCTTTCAAGATTCAGCTCAGGCATCACTGCCTCCAGTAACCTCTGCAAGGAAAGGGACTACTCTGGCTTGTCTGCCCCTGTATTCTTGGAATTTGTCATTGTGTCTAACACTGCAGGCAATAGATGATGATGATGACAACGATGGCGACAATGATGATGGTGCATATCATTTACTGACCACTTACTATGTACCAGACACTGTTCTCAGCAATTTATATCTCTACAACCACCCTCTAGGGTAGGTTCTCATTATCCCTATTTACAAATGAAGTACAGAAAATTTAAGTGACTTGCTCAAAGCTATACAGTTCTACCAAGAAGTTGCTGAACTGATCTGAACCTCAATTTAAATTAAAATAAAGTCACAAGGTAAAACAGTGAAACATATACCTATTTTTTCAATAAATATTTACTGAACATATATTGTGTGTTAAGCACCGCAGATACAAGTAAATGAATACATGAACACATTACTTTCAGACATGGGGGGAATCTCTCAGAAAACTCAGTCCAAGCCACTTCTCTAGGCCTGAATTGACCCAGGAATCTGGGAAGCCAGTCATCATCTACAGAATTCTAAATAACTTTGAGAAATAGTAGGGGTGGCAGAATTAACTCAGGGTTTTCTCCTTTGCTATCGCCTTCCCCACAGAGCTGAGAAGCCCCTTCGAAGTACCAGAAAGAGCTTTAGTTCCTCCTTTCCTGGCCTCAAAACAGTGACAACCTCCAGCCTCCACAATCCCCTTTCCTTTGACTGCAGGTGGGCTGCTCCTCTCAGTGGAGGCAGAGAGAAGACAGTTCGCTGCATCCTCGTGAAAGGCTGACACTGATGCCTTTGAGGTCAGAAGACCTAAATGTCAGCCTGATTTTGTCCCCAAGTAGCACTATGACCTTGGGCAAGTCAATTCACCCCTCTGAACCCAGTAGTCTATCTCTAAGTGTCCTTCCAACCCTACATTCTATGATTTAGATTCTGTACTTCACAGGCTACCAAGGGGCAGGAGTCTTGGCAAGAAGAGACCCTTCCCCACTCCCCCCAGCTCCCAGTAGATTATTCCTGGACTCTACCCCCAAACCCAAGCATTGCTCAGACCCTAAAGAAATCCTAAAAATTGGGGCATGTGAGTCTTCTGTCAGTCTAAGAAAAGTCCACTTAAATTTTCCCATAATGATACATTTCTTTGTTATTCATAAATGTCAGGAAACCTATGACTGCATACAATCTGGCAGTAATTAAAAGAAGAGCCTGTCCTCATCTCTGCAATGGCAAATACTTTTTAAATATTTATCCAAGATAGGGGTGCCTGGGTGGCTCAGTCAGTTAATCATCTGATTTTAGATTTTGGCTCAGGTCATGATCTCAAGGTCCTGGGATTAAGCCCCACAGTGAGCCCCACATCAGGCTCTAAGCTCAGGAGGAATTTTGCTTGAGTATTCTCTCTCTCAAATAAATCGTTTAAATAAATAAATATTTATCCAAGACAAGAGGACATGTCTGTCCATCAATCACTCCACTCTTGCTGTTTCTTCCCAGACTATGGGCATTCCTGGATGTGGTCTGGGAAGAAATCCACATTTACTCAGCAAGTCCACTGAAAGCCCCATTAGGGTTCGAATCGACCAAGAGAAACAAGGATACAGGTGGGGGCTGTTCTGGTAATCCCAAAACCGAGGGCAGGTTTTTCTGATGTTGGATATTTATTTACTTAAATATTTATTTCACATGGTAAATGTCTTTTTGCCAGGGATCATTTCCAAAAGCTAAAGTTATTTCTGTGCACAAGTTACTACGTGCATCATCTGAAGCTGGGCTATAAACAAGAGCCAAGGGTCAATCTGTCCAAAGACCTCCTTAAGAGGGACATGATTAAAAACAAAACCAAACCAAGAGAACCAAACAAAGATACTGGGAAATCTAATATAACAGGGAAGTGACAATATTGGGGGAAGGAGGGGGAAGGAATGCTCTTGGAACCTCGTTTTGCTTGCACAACAAACTTGAGAATCCCAGGAAATCACATGGCAGTTTTTTATTCAACAAATATTTAGTGTCTTGATGTAAGAGATGCTATGGATACAAAACTCAACAACCATCTGGACGGTTAGACACGTGAGTCACTCAAACGATACAAAACTATGTGCTACCCCTATCACAGAGGTATGGCCATGCTCATGACCTCACCAGCCATGGGCGCCCCAAAGAGAAAGCAATGGAGGCCGGAGCTCCTACCCACCATTCTGTGAACTTGTCAATTCCCCCAATGCCGGAATTTGTCCTCCCCATATCCCTACACCAAAAGAACCAAACCACCAAATAATTTCCCTGTCATTGAGACATAGTTTCATTCTTTCAGTCATCCAGCAAATAGTTACTGAGACCTATTTTCTGCCAGGTGCTGTGAAAGGTACCTGGATCTGTCTGATCCAGGTCTAGTAAGCCATTTATCCTAGGCCTCATATTTATGAAAGGTTTAAAATGTAGATTGTTTAGATTATATGCAAATGATAACATATATACAGTCAACGTTATACTTACAGGATTAAACTTTAAAGCACATCAGAACTTTTATAACGTTGGTTTGGCAACGGTCAAAAATATACACAAATATCCCCACTACTGGGCTGTTTATCATCCAAGGAAGTGATCTGGATCTCTCTCGATCACTGCAGGTCTTGCAGGACAGTCAAGAGAGGACAGCAAGCAAGCCAGTTGTTGTACTGTGCTCACAGAACTTCGTCTTTAATGGGGAGACAGGTATGAACTAAGGACACATACTGACCTAATAACAAGTTATCTCAGGGAGGAGAGCGGCATGGCGTGAGGCTGAGCTGGCAAGCAGAGCTCTCCCTTTATCTAAAGTGTTCAAGTTTTTACTATAAAGACACGTCCATGTACTACTTGTATAGTCATTATAAATTTCTACATCAGGTACATTATTCAAAGAACACTCAAGAAGAGGACTAGAAGACCATGAGAGAGGCTGACCCCAATGTGGGAGGCAGGGAGAATGAGCAAAACATGAAGTTCGAGCTTCAGGGCTGGTCTGGAGCTAAAACAGCCACACACAACTTTGTGGTGACCATTATCTGCACAGCCTGGGGAAGGCACTGACAGGGAGGGACGCACAGATCTCAGAGCTCTCTACTGGGCTCAATCACCTTCTGACCCCACAGATGGAACCACCTCCTTTCATGTACTGAGTAACACAGATGATCAACATGTTACACTCAACTTGGTTTGAAACTTGCCTTTTCACGGAGAGCAATAAATCCTACCAGAGCATACTAAATGCTCCTGGGCTGAATCACAGCAATCCTGTCTAGACTGAAATGTCTCATAGCCATTTTGTCAAACAAATTGTGTCTTGCCCATTACTGTTCACCTTGTAATCCATATGGACTTTTCACTGTTCTATCAACAACAGGGCAGCCCCTGACCACATATAAATGATCTCAAGACATGCTAGAGGAATAAGAGCAAATATCATGGAAATATCATTAGCTATGGCAACACACAGATTGCTAATGACAGACGGAGCAGCTGTAACACACAAATTTTGGGATAAAAACATTTCCTTACACTGTCATTCTTTTCCATTTTCCTGATATTCTGAGATATACTCACATGGCATGGCGTTTGCAGAACAAAGACAAGACCAATGACTGATCATCCAATAATGCTTCTGATCAGAGCAATGTGTGTGTGTGTGTGTGTGTGTGTGTGTGTGTGTGTGTGTTTGAACACATGTGCATGTACAGGTAATATTTTCAGTATGACAGATGCCCCCTGGGAGTGTGCTGTGCACAGTTTTTAGGGAAATGCACACAAGTAAAGCCAGCACAGATTTATGCAACTGAATGTACCTCTCCATGAGGTGAATAGCTAGCAGAGGAAAAGTTTCCTGTAAAGGGCTTCATGTCTGAGTTCTGCTCTAAGAAATCAATGGGAGTTCGTAAGGTGGATAGGGTTACCAGTTAAAATAATGGGACACCCGGTTAAATTTGAACGTGGAGTAAATGCTGAGTGATTTTTTCAGTATAGGTAATTCCCAAATATTGCATGGGTGTTCTGTATTTTTATTTGCAAAACCAGGCATAGATAAGAACTTTTTAAAAGCTAACAGTGGAAGAGGGGAAGATATGCATGTCAATCATCTTTCCTTCTTTGTCATGAATCTTGTCACCAGCAGCATCAATTAACATTTACAACACATGGGGATGAGGCCCATGCTTTAGGGAAGATGAATTCCTCCAGCTGCCTAAAACACTCAGAATGTGCCTGCTTCTTTAATTGTGGGCTCCTCAAGATCATGGACTATACCTTATTCCTTCATCCTCAAGACCCGCCCAGTGACTGGCATGTGGTACTAGCTAAAAACACAGTTTTGAATAAATGAAGATGTGATATGGAGCGACTATAAAGGGAGGAAATTTGGGGTGAGCAGGATAAAATGATAAAACTATACATGGCAGAAAATAGAGGGACCTTTAAGATGGCTGACAACAGCTAAATCTGCAGCCACCTCCATCACCTGTGAGCAGAACCTCGTAGCAGAGTAATTCAATTGAACAAGCTCTAAGTTTGGTTAATAAAGCTGAACTGTCTCAAGTGAAGGTAGTCTAAGCATTCTAAGTGGGCAGGGCAGGGAGAAGTACACAAAGTTGGGAAATCAACACTTACACAATTATGCCCTTAAAAAAGCCATAATGAAGGGGAACGACACATTTAAAAGCCCCAAAGAGGGACAAGCAGTTCCACCTAGGACAAGGTAACAAGTTTTAGATGGAAGTATATGAGCTATATAAGCAGGTATGGTCTTCGGAGATGCTTTGCACTTTATAGACTCTGTCTATGTTTAATCATAAACGTATGTATATATAAATATACATATTTTTATTGAAAAGTTACAAAAATGGTACATTGAACTCCCACATATTCTATATTATTCTATGCAATGAAAACTGAGTCTTGGGGTAAATTCCCATGTCCTTTGAAAGTATCCTAGAATGGAAATGTTTAATAAAGTAGTACATATTGGTCACACTGCAAACACATACTATTTTTCTAGTCAGAGAAAATATTTGTAGCATGCACACTTCTACATTTTTTTCTGCACATATATGCACATGTAGGTATTTCACAAATATACTGTCAGAATCTATATACTACCCATGTATGCTTGGTTTTAAACTACAAAGTGAATTCATCCAAGTGACCAAATATATTCCCACAACATAATATTTCATGCTTACATAGAAATTTTCTACTGATGAATTACTTAACCACCTACCTACTACTGAACATTTAAATTGTTTTCCTTTTTTTTCCTGAGAAAAGTTCCGACAGCTAAGTCTTTAAAGATGTCCATCAATTGGGATGGGGAAGGAGACAAACCATAAGAGACTCCTAATCTCACAAAACAAACTGAGGGTTACTGGGGGGTGGGAGGGTAGGGACAGGGTGGATGGGTTATGGACATTGGGGAGGGTTTGTGCTTTGGTGAATGCTGTGAAAGATGTAAGCTGGATGATTCACAGACCTGTACCCCTGGGGCAAGAATAAAAAAAAAAAAGATGTCCATCATTATTTCTTGGGGATAAATTCCTAGAGGAAGACCTGCTGAGTCAAGGACCATGTACATTTTTAAGACTTTTGATACATATCATCATTTTGTTCTTTAGGAAGGTTGTGTCAACTTATTATAATTATAAAATATTAAAGGGCTCATTTTCCAAATTATTTTTCCAGGTTAGTCACTTCATAAAATCTGAGAAATCGGAATTCAGAGAGTACACACATAGAGTAATATATGTAGTAAGTACTTCTATGACGGGTATCAGAGGCATGTGAAACATCAGACAGCCATGGGAGGCGCTTGTTTGGGTTTAACTAAAGGAAAAGGTAGGTGGAGAGTGTCAACATTTTCTAATGACAACAGAAAACCAAGCCAGCTTACGGTAAGTATAAAGCTCAATTGACCAACTCTGGTTTTCATCTTCTTTAAAAAGAGAAAATATCCAAATAGAGAAGCTTAATTTAAAGATTAGAGAAACCTAAACTGTGTTATATTCTGGTGGCCCTGCAATCGAATAATTAAAGTCATTTGGCCAATGTCTATAATTAATGTTTACAGAGAAGTCATTTAGCTACATGGCCAGATACAATAAATAAATAAATAAATTTCTTTTAACGGATCGCACCCTTATGTAATAGTGTTGGGTGGATGAGTGTATAGAGTCAGAACTTTCAGTTCTTTCTTAAATACTCTCCATCAATCTTGTTATGACAATCCTGTAGTACTGGGATGGGTCATCCAGACAACTAAGGTAATGCAATGGTAATGCTTTGCTCCCTTTAAAGAAAAAGATTAGCATTTCCAAAGTCAGTGTAGTCACCCAAATTCAAAACAAACCTCGGAGTCAAAGGAAAGGGGCTGAAACCCTGAGAAACATAAAATGAGGAATGAGAAAACTCCTCCCCACCGAAGATTATTCAGGTGTATAAAAGGCACACGTAGGAATACTTAAGACCTAAAATATCGCTGTTAACCTTGAGTCTGGTGGATTTTTTAGCTTGGGGGAAAAACATGAGCACTAAGCCTGATGTGATTCGCAAGTGTTTGTGGCCTGCATGCCTTGTGGGTCTGCTCATCACTGGCATCCTCTCTCTGGACTGTAACTTGCTGCATTTTCACCTGAGGAAAGTCACCTGGCAAAATCTGAGACTTCTGAGCAGGACGAGGAATTCATTTCCTGTAGAGTGCCTAAGAGAAACCAAAGCTTTTGAGTTGCCCCAAGAGATCCTATCACACACCCAGCCTGTGAAAAGGTACATCAAGGAGGCCTTCTATGAAATGTCTACACAGGCCTTCAACATCTTTAGTCACTACACCCTCAAATCCACTTGGGAAAAGGACTATCTGAAACAAATCCAAATTGGACTCGATCAGCAGCTGCAGTACTTGGAACAATGCTTGGAGGAAGAGGAGAAAGAAAAGGAAGACTCGAAAGAGATGGCAGAAGATGGGATGAACTGGTCAGGAGCTCTGGTCCCCCAGCTGAGCAACCTAGAACTAAGGAGATATTTCAGTAGGATAGACAACTTCCTGAAAGAAAAGAAATACAGTCACTGTGCCTGGGAAATCATCCGAGCAGAAATCAGAAGATGTTTCTACTACTTTCAGAAACTTGCAGCACTACTTAGGAAGAAATAAGGTATATTTTTTAGAATTAAAATTCCTTTTCTCTTCAACATCTCCCTCTCCTTGATCTTCTTTTTAAGAATTATTGGGCTATCCTATAAGCCTGCCCACCGATGGAGTGGTGGTGATTTAGGTTAATGTTTACTGTTTCTAAAGTTGGCCTTGAGACATCAGCTACATCCGCCCTTCTAAGACGTGGTACCAATAGTCTTGTTAGAAAGTTCTGAAGATAGTTTTAAAGGAATAAGATCCTCTCTATGTTCTACTCTTTCTTTCTCTTTCCTTTTGCTATTTTTTACTTACTTTGCTCTATGGCCTTTGAACTTCACCAAGCTAATGGTAGAAGATATGAATGAGAGAATGTTGCAAAATGTAACACCTCAGTGATTTAACTGTCCTGCTGCCAAGGCTGTTTATTCTATGAAAGTAGAGCTTGGTAAAGGAGTTTATACAAGCTTTCATAGAGTTAAAATCCTCCCTTTCTCCCCCTGCCCACCTGAAAAGGTGAAATTTCTGTCCTATTTGCTTCTCAATTTGGTTTGTTTGAAATGATACAGTTTGTAGGATTTTTTTAAGAGAATGAAGATTCTCAGTTACATCACATGGTTGAATTAGATGGCGATTAAGTTCTCACTCATCCTTTGAGAGCCAATGCTTGTAAAGTAGAAAACAGCTCATTCCTACTGCATACTATTTGATTTCTACATCCAAGGGCATGGAAAGTGCTGCAGAAAAAATATAATATCTGCCTTTCATTGTTTTTCTGTGTTTTCTTAAATGCCTGAGATGAAGTACTTGCATATTTCATTGATTTGCACATTGGATTTTCCCAATTGGAAGACCACTTTCTGTCTGTTAAGTAAACTAGTTATAATAATATGTGACACTTTAATATCATTTATCTTTTTAGAAATTATTTTATATCCAGGTTACCTAGATTATTTACTTAAATATTCTTGTGTGATCCTTCAACTGTATTAATCCATTATCCAGCTGAAATTAATTTTTTTTCTTCCTCTCTCTCTTCCCCATTTCAGAATCCTGTACCTTCAAGCAAGAATTAACATAGAGGGGCACCTGGGTGGCTCAGTGGGTTAAGCCTCTGCCTTTGGCTCAGGTCATGATCTCAGGGTCCTGGGATGGAGTCCTGCATCAGGCTCTCTGCTGAGCAGGGAGCCTGCTTCCTCCTCTCCCTCTGCCTGCCTCTCTGCCTACTTGTGATCTCTCTCTGTGTGTCAAATAAATAAATAAAATCTTTTTTAAAAAAGGATTAACATAGAGATTTGTGGCTACACAATGGAAATTGCACAAATGTACCTGGTTCCACCCTTGGGGAACCTCTCGTGCTATACTGTTTCAAAAGCAAGCTCCTGAACTGTTTAGATTCAAAGTTCATTCAAGTACAGGACTCAAATGGTAAAGCCAAACAGAGAATCTTATAAAACTGAGGCAAATTTCAGGCAAAAATTAAAAGTTGTGGATTATGGTATCCTGGTTAAAAGTGAAAGGAATGTAAATAAAATGATGCCTAAAATCCTAAAATGATGTAAAATCCATTTAGTAAAAACAACTCATCAAGAGTTGTTCCAAAAAAAAAAAAAAAGCCACCATAAACTAAAGACGTTGGGGCATGCAAGCTACTAAGCAGAAAGTATACATCTGGTATTTTCCAAGACTTTCTCTACTAATGCTTTTGCATAGTCTCCCTAATAACTCTACCAGAGATCATGTCAGTTATTTTAGCAAGTTATGGTTGCAGTCTTGCCAAATGTTTGCTATGCTAGAGGGAAGAAAATTGGCACTTCGAGTTAATAAAGATTGTCCGATTACAAGGGCAGGGTCAGAAGTCATAACAGTATGCTTTTATTAAGAGCACCTCTAGTCAGAAAAGGGAGAACATTCCCGCTGAATAAAATAGGTTAAGGACATAAACTGGCATCATCATAAAGGAAGAAATACTAATAGATAACAGGAAAAATGTTTAATCTCATTTGTGGTTAAAGAAATACAAAAGAAGATAAGAGGATCCCTCCAGTCACCTGGCAGAAATGAAAAATAGTGATTATAACATAAAGTATGAGTGGGACGTGGGGTACAAGAAAAAAATCCTCTGATTGTTAGACTGCAGGTAAAGGAGCACAACTTTCCTACAGGACAATATGGCAATCTTAAATATCCTAAAAACTGCATTAACTCTTTCGACCTAGCTATACTAAGGTCCAAAAATTTATCCAAGGAAAGATTGGATAAGACTGTTCAGTGGAGCCTTATTTATAATATCCCCATTCCTTTTGTCTTCATTTTTACCTCTCTGTATCATCTATGTTTTCTACAATGATTCAAAGAAGGGGAGGCTAATTCTAAAATTAAAAAAAAAACACTGTACAAGCTCATCTTCCACTACAATTACCCTGTTTTCCTTACTGGGGTAGATGGGGACAAACACTACTGCCCTTTCATGTGATTAATGATGCCTTTGGGCACTTCTTAAGCAACCCAGGTCTGCCTTGTTGCTTCTTTCCTGCTGCTACTAAGTAGCTGCTAAATTTCAAAGGAATCCTTCCTTAGGCATCATTTTCATAAGGGGACCTTTGTAAAGTGCCTTCCAGTGCTTCAAAGATTCCGCTTTTTTTTCTTTTGTTGCTGCCACTGGTCATATCCAGAAGTCGCCAGAGAAAGTGCTTCCTGACTTAGCAGTCTCCTTTGTTTTTCTATTTATTGAATGAAAGTCAAATTTCTGTTAAGTCAGGACAAGGGAAAACTAGAACTGTGCAGAGGTCCCACTTAAAATGCTTGAGTGGGTCCCTAGATCACAAGTGTTCGATAGAAGCTTGCTTCCTCCCTTCCCATGCTCGAGGAAGGAATCAAAAGGTAGAGGGTAGAAAGAGCTTGCCTGGAATAGGGACAATCGGGCCTCCATCAGACAATGCTGGCAACACCACTACAGTAAAGCTGAGCATGCACAGCTTCTAACAGGTGCAGAGCCTTGGCCTCCCCTCACAGGCAAAACGACTGTCTGGGCACGGTGAGGGAACTCTGCCTTCTTAGAGTGTCTCCTTTGCTGTTGCCCTACTTCTCCAATAATCCACACTAGGAAGAGGCACGATGTGTAAGCCTCTAACTTGTGAGGGGAAGGCAAAGAGACGGGGCCGCCTATAAACGAACAGGCGCACCCCCAGGGGAACTCGGAGGCAGTTCCGCGCCGCTGGTTCGCAAGGACTTGCTGGCGTGCACACTGCCTCGGCGGCGTCTGCGCTGTATCCTCCGGATTTGCTTTTTCTAAATGCTGGCAGGGGACCTGGGATTTAAACTTGGAGCTCTACCTCCAAGTCAGAATTCCACGTCCAGTCTGGAGGGAGCCACCTAGCACTGTTTCTAGGCTAAGTCTTGAGGCTTCTTGGGTTATTTTCTTCTCCACTCTCCCCCGTTCTCCAGCCCTTGCCAACTCGCAGCCGCAGAACCGGGCTTTCCGCCTACCCCAAGTGACCTGAAGCGGCCCAGCCACAGGCCTTCGGGCGGAGATTTAAATGCACCGGAACCACCCAAGGGCACCCGGCCGGAGGGCGGAAGGTCGCTCCCACTCTCGGGAAAGCGGCGCCCCTCTCGCGCGGCGCCCTTCGCGGCGCGTCTGGGGCCACAGGCAGCCGAGGAGGCGGGGAAGCTGCGACCTTCCCTCCGCCCTCTAACCGCGGGGCCCGGGGGCGGCGGCCTCCCGGGGGTCGTCGGGATCCCGGGCGGGAGCCCGCCGTGTGGCTGGCGGGGGGTGGGGGAGCGCGGGGAGGGCCCGGGGGGCGTCCCGCTCGCCGCGAGCCCCGCCAGATGTTGCGAAGACAAACAATAGGGGAGAAGCGGAGAAACAAAAGGCCATTCGTCACGACCTCCACGGGCTCTGTGGCGTGGTCCCCGCGGGGAGGACCTCTGGGAGGCAGTCAGGAAGGTGGGCGAAGGGGGGAGCCTGAGGGGTCTGGGGGTCTCCGGTACTCACTTGCCAGGCACCGGACGTCGGCCCTTTTCCATCCCAAGAGGGGTCCCAAGGCAGGGAGGACAAGCCAAGGAAAGTTGAGGGGTTTTCACCTTCCTCGGCGTAGGGAAGGGAGGGGCCGGACTGCAGACGTTTGACAGTTGTTGGCCCAAGCGGGGAGCAGGGGTCTGCCCGCGCTTCAGCCGCGCGCTCCCTCCCCCAGCGCCGGCCGGGCCCGGGGCGGGCGGGCGCAGCGGGCTTCCCCGGCGCAGCCC